>JAYRBW010053013.1:0-11101 GCA_036023295.1 Invenusta paracnida
CTCCAGTTTTCTTTTCTTTGAATATACCTACTTCTATTATTCACAATTACTTTATTTTTATTTTTATTAAACTGTGCATCAGTGGACAATTTATTTTATATCAGACCCATGATTTTCCATGTTTATTATTGTATAGTATATCTCTAATGTTCCCGATTACAAACTAAATTAACATTTAAAGTATTATTATTTGTGCATAATTGAATTTATTATATATTTATATCAATGCTGTAGTTAGCAAAAACATCATTTTTTCTTTTTTCAATGCATCATTTACAGGTGTATATACAAATGTATACAGATATATATACAAAAGATGTATAATCAAATTCCAAGTGAAATTATTATATGAAATTTCAATACACAGAAAAGTTATATCTATCTATTTTGTTAGGTTTAATGAAAATAACTCACAATAATTAAACTATTATCTTTGCTTACGGAAATAAAAAAAATAACTTCAATACGAATAAAAATATCCATAATTGCACATACAATTACGTATGTATACCAATTAATACGTAATTTTGTTCATTTTTTTGAAAAGTATAATTATTTCGTGCGTCATCTGTACTCTTATTTTGAGAAAAATAATTATTTCTTGAAACATTTGATCTATTATTTAAAAATATAATTATATAACAAACATAACAAGAAAGAAATGTCAAGGGAGAAAAACATGTTTAAATTATGTTCACATAAGTACAACTATCATCAAATTTTACATTAAGGCCACTGTTTAACGGACATAAAAACGTATTTTAAGGCCAGTTGGCAACGTCACTATGCAGAAAGGGTTGCGTCAGATATCAATTTTTTGGGGGAATGCCGTTATAAATCAGTAGTTTAAAAACTGCGGATAGTATTGCTTTAATATAGAGAAGTCACTTCCCTTAGTGACATTAGAAATTTAAAACATTTAAACATATTTTTACAACTAAATTAAAACAGAAATTGAGGTTGAAAAATACAATGTCATCGTGAAAATCCAACTTACCCAGATATATGTAGTATTTAGTATTCGAATGATATCGAATTAAGGCTAGTTTTGTGCTCAGACCGATACTTATTATTGAAATAGATTTATATCTAGATATTAAATCAAAATAATTCAGATAAGAGTAACATAATTATACATAGTTGTCTTGCAAATAAACATTGCTTTACTTATATATATATATATAATTTTAAATATTTCTATAATAATATGTATATGATTTAGCCTATAGTTAATTGTTTTAACGATATACAATATGTTGACCACAATTGAAAATGTATTTTCAATGGAATTAGTTTAGATTGCCATTCTATGTATATATTTATTGATTAATTTCTTCAAACAGAATATAGGAGGGAAAGTTTATAAAAATTGGTAAATATGATAAGAATGTAATGTTTCACTTCTTGCTTGATAATGTAGCAGTGCTAAGATACTAGTCGCAAATAAATGCTGTTGTTACAGAGAAAATGTTTTTTACTTATTTTAAATAAGACTCAAAAGGTAACCTAATGAAATTATGATAAGATTAATTGCGATATATACTCATAAGTATAAAGAAACAGTTTCAAAATTAATAAAACATCATTTAATTTGAGTTTTTTGAACTGTTCATTTTGTGGAAAATTGGTGATTAAAGTGTCATTTAAAATTTCGCTCAAGTGAGGTAACGTCAACCGAATTGTGAACTGTTATGGTAAATTAATTGGTTATGCAATTTGTTAAATGCTTCGAAGAAATATAATTATTTCTCAAGGAACCAACCACCTCAAAAATTAATTAGAACATCTCTCATTTTCAAGATGGGAACAGGTTATTATACATATTATCCCTTTTCTTTTGTAAAAATGTCTGCGTTTCATCACAGCAATTATTTTTTATCATGGGCGGCATAAACTATTATACCAGAAACACCCGCAAGCATTTAGCCTCGGAACACTTAATAACAGTAATCTCCTGATTTGAACAGAATTTCTAGTCTTCGTTGAAGATTTTTTACTCAAACATTCATCTTCAAAATATGCTGTAGAATAGAAATACACAAATCATTATTTTGTCATGCAGTATATATGGTATAACTGGAATTATTCTGTGTATATAACACCCACGGAGAATAAGCCTACACTTATGTTTGTTATGACGACATCGCGTCATGCTGGAGAAAAGCTAAATTGCCTGTCAAAACGAATGTCTATAGGAATTCAATAAATTGTTGTAAAAAGTCTTCAAATATCAGTCTTGATTTTATATACTTTAACAGTTTTCACTAGTTACTTTATGGTTTAATCTATCTTGCCATATAATTTGAAAATATATTTGCCTTCGCTATAATTAATAAAATAAGTATAACTCTGAAAAGTTACATTTAACGTATTCTTAAATTTATCTGACATGGAATATTTGAAAGTAGCATTCGAATTGTTAATTCGTTAAATTGTGTATTGTTATTTAAAGTTTTTGGTTTGTATCAGTTATATTTATTTTGAAACTTTTATAAGTAACAACTAGTTCATTATGTAACTTTTGATATGAATAAATACCTAGACAGTCTAGTCTATAAGGCGTCTACTTTCAAATTATAGTTTATTGAATATAAATTGAACGGATTAGTTTGTACAGTATAATAAGCACTGTATAGATAATAAATACGAAATAAAAAATTGTTATCTATAAGAAGCAAATAATTAGTTAATCCTCATTTTTACTTGCATGATCATAATACGTAGCTATGCATATTAATAATAGAAATGCTATTTTTTTTAACAGTACTCGTATTTACAAAAATATTGGTCTACAAATATTTTCCTCTTATAAAAATGTGTGTTAGCGAATACATTTATAATAATTCTGTACTGATTGTGGTATTAATTAAACCCCAAATTGAATAGTTAAACTGTTCAAAATCATGAACGTTTCGACCACTGGTTTTATGTGTTTAAAGTAATGCAGATTAGCTGATTTAAAAGTTTTAAAATATATCTTTGTATTTAGAAATAAGACTTTTGCAAGCCTTTTTTCCCTACCACTTACCTGGTAGAAATTACAATTTAGAGAGAACCACATATTATATATTATAAAGCAATATAAAGCATTGTTACATAAAATAAGACATTGCAAATAGAATTCAACCGATAACACCATAACTAATAGGTACATTACAATACAAAATACATACATTTTTATCAGAATGTAAATTGCTCTAGTGAAATGATATACAGTATATAGAAATACAGAAATTTGGAGCTGGTACAGTAATATAGAACACATGCAAAATATCGGCTGCCACTATATGATGTAATTGAGTATTTATATTAGTCTTAATGTAAACTTAAAGCCGTCAAATGCTTCTTTAATCTAATAAGGACTTTGAAATAAACTTTAAAAAGCCCTACACATTAAGTAGTATATCAAGCCTAAATTAAATATTCAATTAGACCATATTATAGCGGCAGCCAATTTAGTTGATATCTGTTCTGTACACTGTCCTAGCTGGTAATGTTTGTGTGTTTGTATTATACTGTTGTGTCATCAATCTATAGCAAGTATCTAATGCTCTTTTTAATGTAATATATAAATTTTGGCTTTATCGAATTATTTACTATTTCCTGTTATATGTAATATTATTTTTATATAAGAAATCGAAACAATTTGATGAATATACAGTTCACCTTTAATTGTAATATATAATAACTGAGTAAGCAGAACGAATTTTACGAAACGCGCGGCTTATTCTCAATTCAATTAATATATACAGGGTGACCCAAAAGTTAGTATACTCTCTATAGTAAATGCAGAAAAAGTTAAATATAGTCCCATAGTAAAGTGTGTCTATGTTAAACCTAAAATAATATAGATATCTATGAATTTAGATAAGATTAATTATCAGGCGAAGTTAACAGGCATAACAGTGTCTATTGGTCAGATGCCAACCCACATAAAACAATTACAAAGCAACATAACCAGCCTGGCTGTACTGTCTGGGGTGGCATTTCGTCATCGGGTTTAGTTGGACCCTACTTTTTTAATGGAACTGTAAATGGAATTATTACAAGCAACAACAGTTGTACCCCGCAGCTACAACTTCGACCGAACTTTCACAAAATCCACTTTCATCAACATGGTGCACCTCCCCACTGGCATCTAAAAGTCAGGGAATATCTAGAGTCCACATTTATAGATAAATGGATTGGTCGTTGGGGTAGCATCGAATGGCCTCTACGTTCCCCTGACTTAACACCCATGGACTTTGTTGTGTGGGGTGTTGTCAAAAACGATGTTTATTCTAGTATGCCTCGTACTGTCAACGAAATGAGGGAATTCATTATTGATTTCTTTAGAAAAATTAACGAAAATTAATGTCAAAAGGTCTGCAGAAGTGTTTTGACTCAGTATTGAACTATTTTAATAATGTATTTGTGTAAATTTTCTATTTTTATTTACTTTTAAACCTTTTAAGTATATACTTATACATAACATGTAAAATGTATCGATTTAAATATTATTTTTGATATAGCACGACTAGTATGTTTGTTATAGCATGCCAAGTATTTTTTTTATAGCATGCCTAGTATTTTTTCAATCATTTTTTAATATCCTTTGTAACGAACGCAATAAAAGTATTCATCAGTAATATATATGTATACGACGATGCCTGAGAAAGTTAATATTTAGAAAATATACAAATACAAAATTTGGTCATTTAATTGGAAAGTTTTGAATCATATTTCGTTAATTTGTTCGTATTCGATGAAGTGAAGAAGCTTTAAATATATTGTAAATATTATTTAAATCATCTCTTTTCCTAACAACATATAATATCACATTTAAATGAATTTTCGCTTGTCATTTAATGAAAATATTCTTAATTTCAAAAGAAATTTCTAAAGTTTACAAAATGAATATTTTTCTCCAGTCTGAAAGTATACGTTGGTGGTATACATATAAAATGTTTAATATAAATTGTGTTCTATACGTAGCCTATAACTAAACAAATTATATAAATATTAAATGTATAAAGTATCTTATTCATTTTTCATGCATATGATATCTAATTGTTGCAATTTCGTGATATTTAAATAATTAAGTATTTATTAGAATAATGCATATTGTATTAACAAATATATATGTTTACTGTAAACCTATGAAGCTTAAGTGTAACATTATTTTTCTCTATGAATGATGTAAATTATAATTTAATATACACTTTAGACATATTAACGCACAATTAAACATATAACTACATCATAGCTAAAGAAAATAACATCTACTAATGGTCCATGATGTAATGTATATCATTTTAACAAATCTAGCGGAAAAATCTTTAATTATATAGCTATTATCATTTTATTATTATTCAATGTTTTTATGTTATATTCTCAATGGTTACTCTCATATTTTATTAATGAATAGTAATAACATCCATTGTATTTCATTATACCTATTTAATATAATTATAATTTAACTTAACACCGCTTACTTTAATAGACCGGATAAGCCGAATTATTATTCACCGATAGCTCTTAATTATTTAATTTAATCTAACTAAACTCATCTTACTTAATTTGACTAACCCTTTAGTTGATTAGTAATGTATCAGACAATACAATATGTCATTTGTTGGTCCCATATGTCATAATCTACAATAAAGTAGAAGAATTTGTATAAAATAATGAATAGTAAATTGATATATAATCATTTTAATAATTTAAAATACATTAATGATTTTGAACAATATACATAACTCTCGCACCCCCCCCCTGCTACCCGCGAGGGGAGGGGGGAGGGCGAATCGGAGCGACATGGGGTCCGTTGACTTTCATATTATTATGTTCCGCAACTTTTGAACCATTTTTGACATTTCTTTAGAATATTCCAGTTTAAGCAAACATTTACATTTTTGCACATACTTTTAAATATCGAAATTTAGAATAATAAATACATAGTAATATCAAGTTATAGATTTATAAATATATAATAGTACCCGAGATAAATCGGAGATATAGAATATAACTAGAATAAATAAACTGCATACATGTCGGACATATAAAAATAAAGCGAATTTATACAACAACAAAAACTAATTTCAACATAAAAAACAAAATATTTATTTTTAAATTTGACATTTTTCAACTCTTAGACATTTTTTTTAATTTTAAACAATATTTTCTGTTTAAAAGGAAAGTAGTCTTTAGGTTTACCTACATACCAAATTTCAAGGCATAATATAAACAGGGTGGCGATTTATAGGGGGCGAGCCAATTCACCTTCCCCCCCCCATCTATGTTTATGAGTACGTGAAATAGCCCTGGTAGCGGAGGGTTTAATAGAATACAATTATTTTTCTTACATAATAGGAAAAAACGCTGGCATATATGAGTGTACATACTTATATGTATATTAAACTATGCCGAATGTTAATCAATACGATGATTTTCAAATAACTTACCTTACATTATAGAGACATTGTTTTACACTCTCTTACATAAAGTGAACTATTATATTGCAAATGTATTAATGCTCTTATTATATAAATGAATGAAATTTACTAAAGCTTAACTGAGTAATAATTAATTATAATATCATTAATCTAAATTACATCTAAGCTGATGAAATATGAGTTATTGTCGTATTTAAATGTTCCATGTTATAAATTTAAATAAAATAGAATAGAATAAAATAGCCAGGCAACTCGTTGATTAAAATAGAGCGTTATATTTCAGTGTAAGACACCTGCTTCAGACGAAGTAAAAGATAAAAGTGAGAAAATGAACAAGGGATACGTGTTAAAGTAATATGGGTAGCATATAAAGATGATGTACGGATTACTTAAAAGTAATAAGTAGTGATCTGTAAATGAGAGAGAGAGATTGAGTTCAGTGACTGTGGGTATGTGTGTGTATATGATTTGTATTTAGCTAAATAATACACACACATACGCAAGTCGCTGAACTCTCTCTCTCTCTCATTTACAGATCACTACTTATTACTTTTAACTAATCCGTACATCATCTTTATATGCTACCCAAATTACTTTAACACGTATCCCTTGTACATTCTCTCACTTTTATCTTTTACTTCGTCTGAAGCAGGTGTCTTACACCGAAATATAACGCTCTATTTTAATCAACGAGTAGCCTGGCTATTTTATTCTATTCTATTCTATTTTATTTTATTTAAATTTATAAAAAATCCCACTCAAGGGAAACTACATTTTACTTAAAGTTCTATGTTATATTATTCTTAAGTATAGTAACACGATTAAAAAATGTTATCCTTTACTTAATGAATTACTGTATATTTGCTTTGTTAATTTACCTTTAAAAGTATACTAAGGAGGTAAAAGTGGTCCCTTACAAGCAGCAGTAGGTACTTTTGAGAAGTGTCTGTTAGAGGACACTTTATCCAGAGCCAAAATTATAGTAAGATAGGGTGGTCGGTGCTTTTCCTCGCTGCCTTAAACTTCTACAGAATTACATCCTAGGTTCCCATTACTGCTGGGTGAGGACATGAGAGAGCATTAGGTTGTGAGTCTGAGCCGGGACCTTACGCATTGTAAGCCAGCGCTCTAAGCCCTGGACCACCTCGCCCACATGAGTACACTGTGCTATGCAGTTAATTTCCAAAGTATAAAGTTCCATTTCATTTGCTGTTTCATTTCTACATTTTCAAATAATATGTTGCCTCTCAAACTTATTATAATTATAATTTAATTATAATTATATATTGTGGTTTCTAATTTTATTAATAAATAAAGCACACTATTTTTATTTCAATACACTTTTTATTAGCTTGAGTAAAGATAATTACTCAAATTTAAATTTCTGTATTCTTTAGGCATAATATGATAAATTATTTCCAGTTATAAATAGTTTGAAAAAATATCCTTTATACGGCTAGTTTTATTTCTTACGACACATGTTCTATTATGTATGAACCATGTCCAAAATATGTCAGCATTTTAATATGATAATTCATGTTCCCTAGTATATATATATAGCCCTTCATTACTGTTTGATGACTATGTCTATTATTTTTGTTGACTTTTATTTACACTTAGTGCTTCAAACTAAAAACAAAATCCTCTTTACGCAAATATCCCGCTGATAGATAAAAGTGCAATAGATGTTTAAAGAGGTCTCTGTTTATGCAGATATCAGAAAATCAACATCACATTAAGTCTAGCAGCGGTCTACTTAAATACATTTTATGTTAAATTCCTGCTTGAAATTAAAATGGCAGAACGTAGAAACTATGCAGGACTCATTTTCTTAAAACGAACCAGTATATCATTTGATCAGAAGATAATTAAGGCGAAGAAAATACAGGAGAACAAGACATTTTTTGAATTTGCATATGTTTGCCTCGTTAATAAAAGAACATTCATTATGCATTAGGTTTCTAAAAATTTATCTCTCACTAAATGAGATCTAAGCTCGTTAGTTTATAATGCACTTATAACATTTAAAGTAAATGCTTCAAAGCCAATAACTGTTAAAAATATCATATAAGCCCCGATATGTATGTATATTTATAAATCCTTATACTAATCTTTTTCATGTATATACATTTTCATTATGGGTACAATTTGTAATATAAAAGCTTGATGTTGCTTATTAATAAACAGTTTTACTTGGATATTTAATATCGAACTTGATAGTATTTATACATGATATATTATAACAATTGGATACTTGTTATTCATGTATATATACTACACAAAATAAATATTGTCGGAGTATTACTTAACGTAACTAAAGTATATTGTATCCATAAATACAAATTTGCTAAATATTTACCAAATAATATAAAAATATATATTTATTTCAAGATATGATAGAGTAGAGGCAGTCATAACTAATATATTACACAATGGATGTTATTTTTTTAAATCTAACTTATGCTTAATGGAGTAACGAAGCTCTGTTCACAAAATATGTGCTTATTTGTATATTGCGCAGTGGAATTTTATTCACTGAATGTCGCTATATATATTCAACGAATTATTTATTCACCTTTTTTGTGTGTGCCTTTGAGAATGTATTTCAAGCTTGCGTTAGACTATTGCTTCTGTGGCATAATAATGACTACTAACACTGGAATAAATAATCCAGAAATATGATCTTCATCTATAATTTTGAAATAACAAATTGAAATAAACATTGCAAGCAAAATTACTTAAAAAGCGTAATTTTTGTATGGATTACGAGTAATCGAACAGTGTATTTAATTTAGTAAATCCAATTTTATCCAAACAGTTATTTCGAGTTTGAAAATGTAATTGTAATTATACAATAATTTGAAACAAACATTTAACAATTCCTCAGGATAATAAAACCAAACCAATTAATATACAGTAATAGAGAAATACATAGAAAGTGAAATATCAAAGAAAGTTGTTTGATATGTCAGATTATCAGAACTAGATACTCATTTCATTATTATCTCGAGCGTGAGCAGCTGAGAATGTCATCCAAGTTGTCATCCATTTACTCCTTTCCGATTATCAACCTTCATTCAAGGTAAATACACCACTCCAGGCGGACGGCATTGTACCTCCCTGATATGACTTTGTGACTCTGAAATATTTACTTGGAAGATTAACACTACCATCAGACAAATGAACTACCAGACGTCAGAAAGAAAACCAACAGGTCAAGGTTGTGACAGCTCGGAGCGACAATGAACCCTGATGACCTACGGGTGTTGGGACGTTTTGACTAGAAATTTATAGATTTTTAGAACGATTCCATGCCTTCCAAAATTCCGACCCCCCCCCCATATATGTTTTTCAAATATATATATAAATATTTTATCTCAAAGTAAAATAAAACATTTTAGTCTCATACATCGACGTATGAAAGGCGTTTTAGTTACCTGAAAGGATTTTTATGTTTCTTTTATACTCGAATAAAAATATATGTCATGCCATTGTAATAAAATACAATGATGATAGTATTTTCTGTGAAATTTAACGCCAGGTTTATGAATTTATTCATGATTGAAATGCGTGTTACACTAAGCAATTTTGAGTAGATCTAAGGAGAATACTGCGTTTCGTTGTGTATAGTGTGGGTGATGATACGGAACACAATTAGTTCTTTTTATGGAAAGAAAGAGTGAATAACTCAAAATATATTTGAAGAATTAATCTCAGTTCAATATAAAAGTACATAGTACACACTAATAATAGAACATCTTATTAGATAGTAGATATTATGTACTCTACATATATGTTCCAAAATTTTGAAAAATAAGACCAAAATATTCAATTGGGTGTTGAATGAGTTTTAGACAAGTATTAATTGAATTTATAGTCCAATTTATAATAATATTTGTTCAACATCTCAATGTTGGAGGGCGAAATATAAGACATTAAATAATTTAAAAGTAACTGAGTGAACTTTTATTTTATTTAAAATATTTTTACACAAGGTTGTCTCTCTCATTCCTGAAGCTTTTTACATAACTTAAAGATCGAAATGTTTGCTTAATACCAAATTAAGATATTAGCATCGTTATATGACTGAAGACAGCATAAGTGAAATGATCAAGTGGTATAATACGTTTTGTGGAATATTCTGCTAAAACTAACAATTATCATAAACATTTATTTAATAAAATGCACAATTTTTATGCATTTCTGTCAGTTAATATTTCAAATATGTTCAGTCAGTATTCCAGATGTATGATTTTCAAGAAATCAAGGATCTTTTTAAATATATACCGATAAATCATATTTTACTGATAATAGAGCCCATAATTTATTATACATTAGGAGATTTCACAGATATATGGCTTGGTTTGGTTTGGTTTGAACTATCTCGGTTTAAAACGGTTTGACAACAGCTCAGTTAAGTAAGCGATGTGCGCTATGTGACTCAATATTTTTTTAATTTGTAAAAATCTGTAAAAATTTACTTATCAGCAGCTACCCAGTGTGATCTGGTGATATATTTTATGAATTATCATTTTTAATTTGTGTCCTTCATGGCCGTTCTCTCAGTGTGTTTCACCTTTGTACTTTTTGTAAAGACTGACGTCATACTTTCATTGAGTGATGGATTCGGGCCAATTAATATTATTTGATTAGTAATTTCTATTATG
>JAYRBW010053024.1:0-11101 GCA_036023295.1 Invenusta paracnida
ATTAGTAGTTTTACTGATAATTATCAGTCTAATAAATTGATGTGAAACGCGATTATTTCTACTGATAATTATGGAAATTGATAATTTTGAACTGATAATTATGAAAACTGATAATTCTGGAAACTGATAATTCTGGAAACTGATAATTCTGGAAGCTGATAATTCTGGACTGATAATTTTTATGAAACGGGTCCAGGGTAACACATTTTTACATTTATTAAAACAAAAAGTACAGCGAACAACAATTTAATGTTGCTTCAACAACAGTCAGTAAAAGAAAGATATGTAACAATGATTTATTCTGTAATAGTATGTATGTAGTGGCTAGGATTGTGAAAAACAAGAAGAATACAATTCCTACTGTCACTCTCAGCAGTAGATTCTTGGTTTCTCAACTGTTTCAGTGGAGAGGAGGGGAGACAGAAACTGCGCTGAAGGAAGTGGTCCAACTTTGCCACAGCTCGATGAACACATTCTGCAAATACCTCGAGAGAAAGGGTGATCAGATCCGGTCGCATCACAAACTCGTACTGGTTCTGGACAAGCCGGGGGGTGTACAGAGGGAGAGCTTGAGAACAAGATAATACCGCTCCTTTATATGTATGTGTACATACGATCTGGAAGGCGCTACTAAAAAGCTTATAATTATCGGGTGTACTTTGGTGTAAACGCAAAAAAGTTGAAACATGGTTTTAATGAACCTATAATCATCATGACCGAGCGAGACGAAAATCAATAATGTTGTCAATCTAAATAGGCGGTGTTATGCCTATGGTTAGGTATAGTTTCAAGGCACATACCTACTCATTTATAAAGATTGATTACAGATACATTAATATATTTACTTAATATACGCACATATATAAAATTTACGCATTTTAATTCATTGCCTATAATATACCCGTCACTTAAAATTAAAATTATTGCCAAGCCAAAGAACCTTAATAGGCTCTTATTTTAAAGATTCAAGATACGGTTTCTTTTATCCTCAGTTTTCAGTTATAAATGCATAATATAAATGGTATAATTGTAATGATAAACTCATATCAAAGGCTCCCTCTAATGCTTTCTTTAACTCGCGAGAAGCTTATATGCATTGTTATTAAGATCTGGAGCAATAGTAATTATAGAATAAGGGAAGTGTGACGGTAGCGCGCTATCAAACCGGTTAAACACGCCACTGATATGAGGCTTCTAAGTCATCTTATTCATCTAGTACTGTCTTTCTGTAGTCATCCATTGTATCATTACCATACTATTATTAAGGTGTTCATGAGTCATCTATTCAGTTTCTCTGATTTGGTTTTGTTTAACATATTATAACAACCACAGGCATAACTTTTCACCTTATTTCCTTGGCCTGTGTTATTTGTGCAAGTATAGCTTGGTCGATGTCTAACTATCTTTCTTCCCTCCCTTAGGTTTTGGTTTGGCTGTATGTCGTTTACTCTAGGATGTTTTATACTCTTCTGTGTAGAAGCAGCCAGTCTTCCCTACCTTGGTGTATCTCTGTTCTGTTATTCAGTTACCCTTTCTTTTTATTTGATATGTATTTGATTTTTATCTTTTGAGGCGACGTAAGAGAATAGAAGAAACAAGCCTATTATTAGTCATCGATATTTCGTTTGCAGGCGACTAATAAGCGAGGATGAGGAAATCCAAAAGCTATTAATAGACTCACGCGTTTTATATGCAAAAGTTGGACGAATGAATCTTGATTCCACTGCAGATATCTTAGCTAAGGAGTGATAGTTTTACTAACATTTTATATCAATCGAAAGATGAAGATTTACATTTTTCAAATATGTCAACGGAAAGCCTGTAGCTACTAATAAAATTGTAGTTATTTCCTTATACAGGGTGGCCACATGAAATGCAAAACAAAATCCGAGTATATGTATAGGTATATTTTAGAAAAATCTAATTTTTAATGCTGTAATACATATTTCAGGCCACTTGGTCTATTTAGATAACTTATTTTTTTATTTCACATTTTTTGAGTACTATTCATCAACAAAATATGGTTGAGCGCAGAGCTCGAAATTTGTTTAATTTCTTATTATTGCGCTTTAAAACACCACTAAACAAAATATATAAATATTAAAATGCGAAAATGCGAGTATGTGATTTTAAAGCAGAGTAAACATTTTGAAATCGTATCTTTTAGATCCCACAACACTTTGAACTAAATTACAATCCAGCATACTAACATTGTCTACGGTATAACCACATCTTGGTCTTCCATAGTTTAGGTGTGTCAGTGCATGTTCTGTAGGTTTCCATTGTTTTAAATTAACATGTTTTAAATACAATAGTCGTATAGGAAATCGCAATGCAGAAAATACGCCCCTACATTTTTATAAATATAATATTTATTAAGTGGCCATACCGCTTTTTAAAAACTTACAATATATGCAAAGCACAATAATATGTCGAAACATGTAGATTCTGTATTCGAAATTGTATAAATTTATAAAAATACACATATCTACATACATCGCTACTAAATATTTTGCGAGTAATATAGACCACGTTACTTAGAAAATAATGTAAAAATTTGGTAATAGTATATATGTTATTTTCTGACGACTTCATTATTAAAAACGTGATGAAAATGGATCAATAACTACTAGAAGAGAAATTTCCCATCTCCGTAATGTAGAAGCGCAGCACCAAACGATCTTAATTATAAAAATATAGTTGTGTTGTATCTACAACACATTATTATTAGTAATAATATCCATATCGTATCCACAGTATCAAATTATTTATAAAAAGTTTGATACAATCGAAATCCTTTCTACGATAGGTACTCTGTATTTTACATGAATTAAAATAATAAAATGTCCCTGAAAAGGGTATCATATATATTTCTTTGAACGAAATAACTCGAAAATAACAACGTGGATTATAATCTTAAAATCTTTTATTATCGCGTCTTAAAGTTTTTATTATAAATATTATTTTATCAAATATAATTTAAACAATAAATAATGTAGTTTTATACAATTCACAATTTAAACAATAAATAATGTAGTATGGTGTAGTGAATAACCTTCTTTGCAAACAAAATCACATAACTTAAATTAACCCAAGAAAACACAGCTAAAATCATAGCAATCAATTTCTGTAACAATTATAAAATTAATGACGTAAACAGTGTGTGATATTCGATATTGATTTAAAACGGCGTAACATAATATGAAAGAAGCAACCTACAGTTATTGATCCATTTCCATGCTCAATCTATTGAAACAGATTAAGGTCTCTTTGCTAGTAACATACCGGAGTTAAGTGCACTCGCCGCTGTCTCTGTAAGACGATCTTGGATTCATTTGCCCCGCGCATTCTCTCCACCGGGAAGTAAACCCTGAGGGTGACAAGGCGACGCGTGTGCCCCTCGCCCAGTGGTCGCTCGAAGAGATGCAGCACAGCACAGAGCACAGGAGCGGAAGACTGACTCGTGAGTGGAGCCAATTCAGCAGGAACGACATCGGTAAGACGGAGGCTGCGATGGAAGTTGGCGGGGCCTGTTAGGACCACTCGGCGATAGAATGCCTGGCTCTGGTGGTGGCCGTGGTACTCGCACAGGTCTCCGGAGTACGGCTTGGAGGACTGATGGGGAGGATGGGGTCAAAGGGGGATTTAGCCAATGAGATTCGTCCCTTCCTAGTGATGCAGAACATGCATGATCAATGAAAACGTGTGACTATTAAGTTGTTTTTGGTTTGATAAAATACTATTTTATGTTTTTTATATACTACTGATGAACATAAAAGTAGTAATCTTTAATAAAATGAACATTTTATAATCAGGTGACAAAGCAGATTATGGTTGCGAGTTGATAAAAAATAGATTATTAGAATAAACAGACGTTTTAGTTACAAACTAAATATAAACACAGGTAAGAAATTAATAAATATTTCAAAGATAGCTTGAAGAGGACTATCAATGTGATATTAATTACAAACCGAGTTTAAGATTTACTAATACGATAGAATGTCATAGTATAAATAATATTAGAAAAAATTAAAATTACGTGTTTCAGTGCCACCTCGTATCCATTGGTAATTCTATTCTATAATAATAATAATTTTAAAACTATATAATATATTTTGAATACAACCAGCATTCACTTAAAATGCATAATCAAAACGTTAGTTTTCTTTAATATCGGTGATCATTCTGCTCCGATTATTCTACTAATTATTTGTTTCTTGCATTCACAGAAATGGACTATAGCTACAAGAAACGATAGCAACTCAAATTAGTAATAAAATGCATAATCAAAACGTTAGTTTTCTTTAATATCGGTGTTCATTCTGCTCCGATCATTCTACTAATTATTTGTTTCTTGCATTCATAGAAATGGACTATAGCTACAAGAAACGATAGCAACAGCTGTGGCAACAGGAAAGGTCTTCTAAAATTCATGATATCTCGATTATTTGGACTTATATCGCAAAAGGCTTTTTCTGTAAGAATGTCCAGAAAATGTTACGTTTAAATTCTTAATAAAGTCTCGATAAGACATTCTTGTATGAGGTAGTATTTTTATTTGAAAATTTTCCTTGCATCTCGCCTATACAAAGTTATGTAGCGCTGTTAAGTCGACGTATTTGAAGCAATCGATACTCCTGCATTGAGTTGACTTAAATAAGAATGTTATATGCATAGAGTAATGATTACTCTATGGTTATATGCGGCGTTGTACAATTTGTTTTATTATTTAAATCGTTTTGGTGCCATGTGTTGATTTATATGAACCAGGCATATTTCTTCTATTGTGTATAAATTTGAATCATAAATGTGTATTATTTATATTCCATATAGATTTTAATTTATTTAAGAAATAGTTTAAATTTGAAGAAGTAAAAATAATACTGTAAATTTAAAAATCGCGTTTAAAAATTCAATAATAATGAAAGAATTATATAGCATTTCAAATAGTTGCCATTATAGTAAGTAAATGTTTCAATAATTAAATTGTTTCTTTACCCTTCTAACCAATATAACCATTATCTAAACATATTTAACTTTAAAAAAATATTATTACTATGTCCATATAAATATAATTTCACAGTATTAGAAAACTTGGCAAGGGAAAAAGTTTTGTAATCAAGTTTGTTGTGTTTAGGACTAAAGAAAAAAAAGTTATTACACGGGTATTAGCTGAATATAAATGGATAAAATTAAAAAGCGTCTGTCTGCAATATATGTAGGTAGGTACATATATGTATAATATATTCAATAGTTCTACCATTTAGATTGGAAATGGCAGAAAGACAGAATGTGATATATAATATGTAGCTTTTTCGTAAAGGGTGAGAGAGGAGAAGAGAGGAGAGCAAAGCCGTTATATTAGAGTGGAGAAGAAGAAAATTATAAACCTAGCCTGTTATACTAGAGGCAAAACTGCTTGGCCATTCTATCTATGTATATCTTGGAGTCCCCCTAACTGACGACTGTCTATCTGTATTCTGTGAAATGTTAATCAATGCTTTCATTTTCCAGTGCTTATGAAATACATAACTAAAAATATTGTTCTCTGTTAATAATATTATAAGCTTTACTTTGAATACTGCCTGTTTATACATGATATACGTAATATGTATTAGATATATGAAAATAGGATTAAACTTTTAAAATGCCTTAGTTTAACGATTGACGCCAAAAAAAGAAAAATATGTATATAATAATAATAAAGTAATAGTTTTATATTAATAAGATATTAGTAAACACAAAGAGCACTCGTAATAAATATTTCACGATAATCCCTAAAAATACAATTGTTTTAGAAAATGGAAAGAAAGCGAGTGTGTGATTGTAAATGTTGAAAACAATTAATTAATTGCTGCTAAGTAATAAAATACGATTAACAAAGCATGAATTCTATAAACTTAAATTAACAAACGTCTTATACTGCGGCATCTATTAGTGTATGTATACTTACTCAAGAATGTATTACATGAGTCATATCCAACACACGCGAAGCAGAGACGAGAATACCAATCGATAAATAAGTGGATATTCCCGCCAGATTACCATCAGCTGATTTTTACAGGTTTCAACGATAGAAATACGTTTCGCATTTATCACGTAAATTTAATTAATAATAGAAAGTTTTTTAATTTTATGAAAATTAATAAGTTAGGAGTTTGAAATAATTCGAATTTTATTACATAACATAGCGTGCTATCTCACTCAAGCAATTTCTACCAAGTCACCTATGTCTAAACCATAGAGTAATTATATTATGTTAATTATACTATTATACTCGTATAATCATTACTCTATGGTCTAAACTACAAATATGCCGTCGTTAAAAACCTCGAATGAATTGTCTTTTACAAACAGGTTCTTTGGCTTATAATGTTAAATAGATAAAATGGTGTCACATACGGAGTTAGTAGTATGTTTTCAAAATCGATAAGAGTAAATCTCTGTAACATTAAACTTAATATCTTAGAGTATTATATTCTATGCTTAGTATTATGAGCGCATATCTATAGAGTGACAATCATATATTTATCCGTCAATGCCATGGATAAAAATACCTTTCATTTCAATGGTTTATACGAATAGCTAGATAAGTTCTATAACTTGCGCTCAAAATTGTCATAATTAGTGGAATGTATAATTAAACTAATATATAAATTAATGCATACCTGATTTAGAATAGTGTGTGAATAATTATTAAATTTCAATATCGCATTGTATGGCGTATATACTTGAAGCTAATAATAGTGTACTTTACTGAGTAATTAATTGATCATTTATTTGCATTTGACAGTGTACCCTATTATATAGGTAGTCCATTAAACACAAACTACCCCGACACGATAGATAATAGAGTAAGCAAAATGCCACACTTTGACTGAGGTTCTCTGCGTATAAAAATATAGCGCAACGGATGACTGGTCAAAAATAGAAGAATACTTTTACCATTTACGTTCTGTATACTAACAATCCCAACAAAAAGCAACCACAAATGTTGAAATATAAACAAATCAAACTACTATGGGAGAAGAAAATTAGAGGTACCTGATATTCCTTAAACAATAAAGTCATATTCGACAAAAAGCATTAGACTAGCGCATATACACAAAACAGGAGTAGCTTAGCTCAGTGTTCAATACCACTTGGTTAGTGGGGCTTTACTACAAATTGTGCAAATGGAAAAATCAATAAGTTTATCGTATCAACAAGACATTGCTCCAATTGAATAGATTGTTAAATAAAGAATTGAGCAATGCAGTAGATTGTTTAATATATTACGCTATTATTAAAATATCTGATATATTAAAGATAATCATAAAAAAATTGATAATAATGTCAAAAATTATAACAAAAAAAAAATTCAAAATTGAACTGAAACAAATACAGTTATTCTTATAAGGAATATGTATAACATTTGAATTAAAGATCATTAATATAACGATAACGAAATGATAAATCGACGCACCTAATCGAAAGTATGATATCATATAAGTAGGTAAGCTGATGTATGTATGTTAGTGTGTAGAGGCATAATAGTTATATTTTCAATGGTAAAGTTAAAACCTACAGAAGGAAAAGTATGCTTCCTTCTGAAGTCAGCCTGCCTAAATGGAAGTAGGCAAGTATTTCTTCTGATGGAGAGACGAATATGATGATAGTTCATAAGAGACACGAAAGAAAGACGAGGTTTTTTCCTATTACTAAAATAGACAGGCAGTGTATTGATTCAAATTTGACTGTCTCACTTCAGAAAGCTGAGATGCGCGTTAAAATATCACAAATAACTGCTTTAGTTTGATTAATATAAATATATGTAATGTCTAGTAATTATGCGAGAGAAAATATATACTAATGCGATATGAAGAAGAATTATAAAATAAGACAGCAATTAAACAGCTAAAATAATTGTAAACATAGATAAAGTTATATCTCAGATTAATGCTATTAAGTTAAATGTGAGATAGAATTGATTAAAATTTAAATAGCAAAATTTTTCCAATATTTATTGACATTTTAAATTATTTCGATGTTTAAATTGCAAATGAACACGTGAAAGAAGAAATAAACTCACCAAATCCGATTTATTGGGCAATTTCTTTCTTCTGGTAGCTTTAGCATGATTGTTTATACGGCCAGCACCATTCATTTAAAATCCACAATACGATTGTCAAAAAGGATTGAATTGTAGGTTTTTTCCCCAGTAACCTCACTCACACACCATCAAAGGCGATTGATTATAGTATATTTCAAAAGATTTTTGAAGTTGTACTTTGTAAACGTATCACAATAATTATCAGACAATGCATATATATAATATATCATATAGCCTGTACGTTTACTATAAATATAATATAATATACAACAACTGCGAATACTAAAACATTACTGAACGACGCAAGGTAATAATATATAATACTCTCTCTTCTCTTCTCGTCTCTCCTTGCTTCAACATACAAAAGCTGTGTAGCTAGTGATCTTACTAGCAGCTATGTAGATAGCCTAACTTGTCTATCGATTGGAACTAGGCCGTTCATCACACATACATACAAGAGACGAGCATACTGGTTTCCCTTCAGCCTTCACCAGCTCTCAACCAATGGAAGCGCGCTATTCTGCCTTGTCTAAGAGTACGTTCTATCAACATAGAGAGAGAGAGAGAGAGAGAAAGAAAGAGAGAGAGAAAGAGAGAGGCATGTGGGTCGTGGGTACAATAATATGGATATCGGCTTATTTAATTCATATAATATGAATCAACTAGTTTTATTTATACATATATAGCACGTACATATCAATTTGCGTACAATAGCCACACCTGTTCGCTAAATTTGTCTATCACGAGACGACAACAAATTAATTAGTTGTTATTCTGAACAAAGTGGTATAAACTACGTCGATGTCAAAAACACGAGCGTTTAATCTCAAAAATAGAAAGGCTTTTTTTACCGGAATAAAGGAATCAAAAGAATAATTTGCTTGTGCAACATAAAATCTATAAATAATTATATCTCACTGATGTTTTAATTATATATATTTTTTTAAAGATTAAAGATTAAAATCAAAATAACGGAAAATGTAATTATATAACAAAAGTAACATTTTAAATAATGTCAATTATTGTAGAAAATAGCCCATATAGTAATTAGGGACATAGAGTATTTGATGGTACCTACATATGCCTACTACAAAAGATGCTATATTTTATAACTATAAACTACTTTTGTTTCCTTGAAAGCTATAATACTGTGCCGTACCACCAAATGGAACCAGTGTCCATAATCCAATTAATGCTTCATGTAAAAAGTTTTTGGAATAGTTAAAAAAATATATATTTTATGTTTATAAAAAAAAGTTAAACAATGCAACAATGCATATATACATATATGCATGATTAAAAACATATATTTAGGTATTAATTCTCACCTCTATTTTGACTGAATTTGTGGAGACATCCGATTAAATAATATAGAAAGTATATCCCGCCAACAAACAATATCTATTTTAATTGAACGTGCTCCTCACTTCAAATTAAAACAAATTATTAAAATTCTAAGCGTAATGCATTTATATACGGATGTGGTGGTTTCAAGTTTATCGTTTTACTATTCAGCAAATTGACTATCCAGCCTATTAATAATTGTTTGTATTGGTTCGAGCTCGAGATTTTATTAACAACCGGGGGTGTATATATATGCCAGGGAAGCGGTGAAGGAAAGAATAGGATTTGCATCATTTGATTGGATGATGTAGACATCGTAATATCGTAACCGAGACAAGATGAGATAGAGAAATTGAAATATATAATATTTAAGTATATTTAAGAGCAGGAAGAATAATTCTGGCAGACTCTTTACCTAACTTGTGTCATTGATATTATAATGTTGTAGGATACATAAGATTATTTGGAAAGATTTAGGATGTAAAAGTGTTATACTATTCTTTACGTATAGGTATATATGTAAAATTGATTATATAACCAAACAATTATAATCAATAACATATATATACGCAATATAATTACCCCTGCATTCATTTTATAAATATAACTAAGGTATATTAGAATTATTTCAACATTGCTTGTGGGTGTTTTTCTATGTATATAAAAAGGATATTATTTCTTCAATAAATATTTTCCCAAGCTATTGAGTATATATATATATATAGATATCAAAATTCTATAAGCTCACTGTTAGTAACAGTCTTATAGAAATATATAATTTGAAACGTAAAATTATTAAAATATGAATTTATAAATGTTTTTATGGTATTTTTAAATTCGATTTGGCTTAAATAAAGTTTAAATAATGCAACATTTTCAACTAAATCACCTATTTTGCCTTTGATCCGGGTGTTTGCATCTTACCCTGTCTACAAAGTTTATATAATTTTGACTATCCGTTTTGCATCTATATACTTCTATACTTAGTGTATACCATGGATATTATAGTATTTTTTAATGATTCACCATATAAACACAATATGACAACTTAATTTTGTATAAGATATATTTAGATTCCAAAATATATGAAAGGTAATATTACACTATATACTAATATACTATATACTAATAAACTTGTGTAGTAGAACAAAAAATAATAAGACAATTTTTTAACAATATTCTTTTAAATACCTAGTAGACTTTTTAAATATTTATTTTATAATATTATTTTAATATTTAGATATCCAATATAATGTTAGAACATTATAATAATATATATAACAGTGAACTATTTTCAATATCAGGTGACCAAGTGAATACTTCAAAATCACTGCTGGCGTTCTCCAAGGGGATACTCTAGCTCCCTATATTTTTGTCATTGTTATTGACTACATCATGCGAATGGTGGAGAACGATGTTGGAAAAACGGTTGGCCTCACTCTACAGATACGAAGATCGAGTCGACACATGGCTCTTCATCTTACAGATCTCGATTTTGCTGATGATATTGCACTGCTGAGCTACACCATGGAGAATGCCCAAATTCTTCTTGCCTCTGTGGAACGACATGCGCTGTCAACTGGCCTACGAATTAACAAAGGAAAGACTGAATACATGCAGATTGGGTTTGACCTTGACGACAATACACAATTGTTAACATCTGAA
>JAYRBW010053035.1:0-11100 GCA_036023295.1 Invenusta paracnida
TTGAAAATCAAACTAACCAACTGTAACCAAACTAATAATGACCAAAGTGTCTAAAGCATATTCATGAGGTGTAATATCTGCAGTTTATTCTGCATAAAAGTTTGCACTTAAAACAGGACTAAATGGAAGCACGCTAATTTGCTTTGATATATATTGATGCATGCATAACATTAATGTTTTCATCAAAGTGGTCTCGTGATAAATACGAGTACATAAGAATTATCAAAAATTGTTCAAAAACCCGTTATAGCCGAAAACATACCAGCAGAAGCTATACGTTTAATGTTGAAAGCAAACAATGAAAGACTTACCAAGTGTAACATTCTTCAATAAATTGAAAATACAAAAAAGTTAATATTTAAAATATACTTAAATTATTCTAATATGAATTATATTGCATATTATATTATTATAATTAAACAAACCTAGTGTTTCTACGTAATAAAAAAGTAGAAGTTTTGAATGAACTTTTAAACATAACATCAGAAGTTAGTCTCAAGTATAAATAATAACAGACAATCCATTATTTACATATTTATTTAATTACATGAAAACATGAAAATATGCACGCATGTTTCATAGAAATGTGCGAAATTGTTTCAAACTGGTATAATATTTGAAATTGGTCATTTAATTAATTCAGTTAAGACAAAGTTTAAAACAATATTTAAAAGTTATAAACAAATTGCACGTTTTTTCTCTATTTTACTAACTAAAATCACACATTAACGATATATCAAGTATATATCAAATGAAATACTAATTTGTGTTATTGTTTTAAAACAAATAAAAATAGTAAAAATAATATGTTTTCAGAATATTAATTTTCGTAATGACAAAATAGAGATATATTCTTCCTAATTTATGGTTATATAACAATTGGAGCAATTACCTGAACAGAGAAACAAACGAGCTTGTTCCATCGTGAGTGTGCCATTTTCGGTTCCCTTATATGCTGCTTTGTCCAGTTTATCAAGAATCTCAAGTTCAGCTTTAGACCAGTTTCTCTTGGCCTCTGCAAGAGCTTCATTGTCCATCTGTGGCAGTTAGAATAAAAGTGTAACATGCAATAACACAAGCTTGGTGCAACAAAGTCACAATAGAAGTTCGAGTACATTATCGCTGAGCATTAATTAACCATGCAAAGATATATATTTACAATAAAATATGATTAGAAAGACTTCAAAAGTCAGCAATTTAATATTTGTTTGAAATGGGTGAATATCAGTTAAAAATGTGATGTCTCTTTATATATTTATTAAATATAAAATTACATATCAATTACACATTTGACAAACTAAGAATATGTAAATTCAGATATATGTAAAATGTAAATAATAAAATTGAAGCGAAACGAAGTCAAAATAAATAGCAATCAAACAGGATGTGTCGTTTATCATCGAAACAGTCAATTTGAACACACCTGATGTGTCGATTGCTCGATAATTGGTTTCAGGTTGTAGACAGGAGGCAGATTATTTGTGTCGCAGAGATACCAGTCATTGAAGACATCGATACTCTCACCCATGTCAATCAATATTCCGGTCACCAGCTCGTAATCTTGAGCAGAGATGCGTGATGGTGGGGGGCGACCTCCATATCGCTGGCCCAGCATCGCCTGCACAATAAAAGGGGGACATTGGTCTTAGGGGAAAGCAAATCAGACTGTGGAGATCCCCAGGGATCATAAGACACGTGGTTCATAGGTATGGTAACACTGACTAATGTAACTTATTAAATTTTAACTTTTTAAATCCGCTACTTATAAAAATGAACAATGAACAGTAAAATTTAAATTTTAAAATGTATAATCGTTGTATTCAGCTAAAATTTTCGACATATAAAAAACCTTTAGTCAGAAGACATTCCAAATTCTATCCTTATTTTAGGATATATTACAAAAGATATTCATCACAACAGCTTAAACAGTCCTTTAATAAGTTTACATATAAAGTGATTAATTCGAGAACATTACAAGTGTAAAGCAGACTCTTTCTCACAATGAAGTAGGGCCCGGTGGATATTTGCATCGCGTTCCTCACTTCCTGATAACAGAGTTCTGGACCCATGTGATCCAGACTGTTCTCCTCACGAACACCCCAGCGCATGTCAACCACCTGAAATTGACAACTTTCTAAAGTTATTGAATTCAGTATAAAACTTTGGTCTACTTCTTTATTTGCCATTTATGCCTTATCATCACATATTGTTTATACTAATCCCAATTTATATTATAATAAACCAAATTTTGAAACTATACAAAATAATCCGTTAGATATATATTAATGAAAAATAATGCATTTCAGAAGTTTTAACTGACAAAAAAATTGCCATTAAAACAACTTTTGAGTGAGCCATCACAAACAATCATTAAATCTCAATTTTAATAAATAATGTTGCCCACTTGCAAGAACTAAAGAAATATTAGAAATAATTTTATTACACAAATATTTTCAAAAAGTAGATTTCATTTAAAAATCTTAATTGCATTATATCTGAATTTGGTCACCGTTTAATTCTAGTTTATACAAATATCAACTAAACAAAAACAAATCTTAATTATATGTTTCTTTTTAATTTAAAATTTGAATTTAAAATTGAGAAACTGGTAAACATAAGGCAGGTTATATAGAGTTATATACCGTTTTCTCTTCTCTATATCTATTTGGTTATAGAACCGAGTACCATTTTTATTAATATAATATTATGACCGCCAATATTGTACCAGTTAAACAAAATAACTATAACCGCATGACCCATTCAATATGTTAAAAAATAAATGATGATATTAGGTATATGTGTATTTATATCATATATCATATATAAACATACATAAACATATATAAAATAAAACAGATTAAACTAAATTTAAATTATATGTAGCACATGAGATATATGCACATGCAAATACAGCATGACGCATAATTGAAGTGTATAAAAATGTAAGTGGTAGCCCACATAACGTAAAAGAAAGAATATTTTAAATCTATTAATAGCAAAATATAGTTTGCCAATAATTTCAATTACAAAAATGGTTACTGATCACATCGAGTACAATATATAATCAAAATTATGTAGGTTATAGATATCATTTAATAAATAACATTTTATTATTCTATTGTATACGTAGACTTTTTAATTTTAAATAATTATCCTTTTATGCTACGTGAGCAGAACATTTTAATTGTATATTAATATTGTCTAATTACGAAATTAGAGTTTACAATTACGAAATGTTACTATGTCGTTCAATCAACTCGAAATTTACGTTACAATAAGAAATCACAAAATTATAGTAATGTATTTAGATAATCCGGTACAAGTTATTCAAAATTGTGTAATGAATAGTACCTAAATCTTTGAATAGTATAATATTTGTAAAATTTATATTAATTACATTAAATAATAAACTACTAATATCAAAAACTATTTAATTAACGAAATACGAAGTAATATTTATTTTGTAAGTTACACGAAATATAGTAGGTACTCGGTTATATAGGTCCGCTTACTCATCAATATAATCAAATAAATATAGAGATGAGTAAGCGGCTCTATATCCATTTCGTAAACATAAATCGAATTAGTATTTTTAATATTGTAATAATATGTCAATTAAATGTAATACGCAATCGATCATCAATCCTTCAATAACAAAAAAATAAATGAATATTTGAAAGTAAATTTCATTGACGGTAATCTTAGTTTAGTGAGTTAAGAAAAACAAAAACAATTTCCAATTTAGCAAGAAGACAGGACCAGCTAAAAGTGATATTAATTTTTACAAAAACACAATCTACTCATCAAGCAACACGGACAAATATCAGTATATGATTGTGCTCAATGCTGGTGCAACTGTCAGAAATAATTTGTGTTTCTTCTGCTCATCTCACTAATGAAGTGAATTAAATAAGACAAATGCATCATGTACGCATATATATAGTCTTACATAAACCTGAGAGCTCTCCATTTGATACCAGAAAACAACTCACATGAAATTCCACTCCATGTCGATCGCGACAATATTTCTTCAACTTCGGATATGTTTTCCGCATCAAAATATTTCTTTCGCAAGCCATATCTGAAAATGAAATATAAAGATTAATTAATTGCATAATTTTGGTTGGTAAAATTCAGCGTAAAAAGGATTATGGGGTTAAGATAAAAGTATGTTAACTTTATAATTAAAGATCGTTTGTGAACACTTCAAAGTTGAAATATTTTAAATATTCCAAAAAGGGTGGTACACAAAGAATTAATTAAACTGACGATTATAAGAGACGCAATTCTTAGACGTTGAAGTGTGATATGTTCAATAAGTTAATAAGTTATCCTACAATTAAGTTACATAAATTGACATGTATTTATTAGACGTATAGGGTAATGCAAATTGATAACAATAATCGGTTTTAAAGTTATTCTATTTGACATTCATAACTACTAATTTGTAGTTAAAAAATACATTTTGGTTTTATTTTAAAGAATCTTAAAGAAAGATATAGAGAACTAGAATTGACATCTCTGATATATAAAGAAGGTTTTAATTAATCGAAGTTTTTCTAAATCAGATGTGTCAATGAATAGATATACACTTGAACTTTTAATAATTTATAACAAAATTAATTGTAATGATGTAAAAAATAGTAATTAACCTTTTTTGAAAATTTCAATCAATAAGACTAAACAATTAGTGATATATGTAGATATAATATGAGTAATATATAACTTTAACAAAACAATCAGTTTATTATAAAATACCTGAAAATGTAGAGCTGAGAAAAATTCTCACAACTTTAGTATTGACTGGTGGCAAATTGTTCAGGTAGCCCTGCATTACAGCTTTATACTGGCTATTCTCAAGAATCTGCATCATCTTGGGAGCTACTTTTGACATGTGTTTAACAAGACTCGTTCCCCGCAACGCCGAAGAAGAGGATCGTCTTGTAAGAGGTGGTGGAGCGGGCTGAACCCCACTGGGCTCCTGATTCACTATTTCCGTCATCTTAGTGGTTGTGTGTGGTTATATTTCTAACCAATAAACGGTTGCATGGCCATATGCATCTTGTAAAACATAAGAAAAGCGAATGAATAGAATAGAATTAATAATTGAAATAAGTGGATAGATATTAAATGGAAGTAATGTCTAATTATATGTAACACATAGAGTAATTGTTAAATAATTGTTATTACAATTTGGAATTATAATATTATCATCTCAAAAAATTATTATAGCTGCCAAATGATTAGCGAGTAAAATATTTATAAAAATAAACATTATTCAATATAAATATATATTATCATATTGAATCAATTATTATAGAACTTATTGCTTCAATTTATATTTTAAAATTAAAATCATAAGAAACCCCCAAAAAATCTAATAATAGTTATCACCTAAAATACATATTTTATATTTAATAGAACAAAACTACATTCTTAGGCTACAAAATAATGAATCTTATTTGGGTAACACACATTATTTAAATCAAAAGGCATTATACAATACATATACTAATATTATTGAATAAAATGTTATATTTATTTAAAAACAAATATACAATAGGTACTGCTTTACATTTAGAAATGTATTTTAAATTTGTTTAATGGAATATGTCTAATCTTTTATACTATACTACACAGGTGATATTTTAATTTACTGATTATGGTAAAATCTAATTATTCAGCCTTAGGCCAAACTGCTATTGTTGTTATTAGGTGATGAGATCATATTGTCATTTTGCTGTCTAGCTAATAAATTGATAACAGTCAACTTAACATATCCATATGTTATCTAAAGTGCCTTAAGCAGTGCAAAGTATACTTATAAAATGCTAATCTGGATCTGTCAGTGAGTTAGAAACATAATATGAAATTATTACAAACTGATAAAAATATAATTTATTTTTATGAAAATAGGTTTATAAAAAATTTTTCAGTATATCCAACAATATTACATATATTCAAATGATATAAAAATTGTAATGTTTAATTATGTATGATCAAATACATAATTAATCTAATTGTTTATATATTATTAACTACTTTTAATAATAATAAAAACATAATATTTTTTCATTTCTTTAATAGTAGATTAAATAATATTTTTAGTACACTATTTCAATTATTAACAATATAGAACAATATGATAAACAAATTTGAAGATTTTAATATTTTATTTTTTATATAATTAATAATATTTATAGTTAAATAAATGAAAGTTTACATTTATATTAATATTAATTATTTTATAATTTATAATTCATATTTAATAAAAAATATGTTATAATATGTAAAATGTGATCATTTAGTCTGTTTTAAGGGGAAAACTATAAATATACACTGAACATCATAGAAAAAATATTCAAATGTAAGGAAGGAAAATCAATAGACATTGATAAACTCATGTCCATTGATAATCATAAATGATAAATATTCAAATTTTAAATTATTCAAATATGCATATTCAAATATAAGGAAGGAAAATCAATAGAAATGGTCAGATTTTATACTCAAAAGACAATGCATAAAACAATAAATTAATATTTTTATTTTTGTAAGTTGTCTCTGATGTGTTGAAAAATTTATGATGGTCAGTGTATGCAGCAAAACATATTTTATTGAAATAATTAAATCATTGAACAATTCAACACTATCAAAAATTATTGATTGTCCTATAAATGATAGATTAGAAATGATTAATAAAAAATACATATATAAGAAATAAGAAGAATATAAGCTCCATTTCATACTAACTACAATTATTTTTACTTAATTTAAGTAAATACTAAAATTTTAGTCATTCATATAAAATGATTCAAATGATTCTTAAATTTGAGTATATAAACTTGAATATTCAATGAAACTATAACATTCCTGGGAAATATAATGAAAATGAGTTATATATAAGTTTAAGGTGTATATATTTATGATATTTGAATATATGAAGGATATCTCTGGAAACAATATATATATCTTCCTATATATGGATGAAGTCTATATTTCTGGTTATAGTTAATTTAATCTATTGTATAGAGTTTAATCTTTCTTGTATAATCTGAATAATTATACTATTGTTTTTGTTATGGAGGCAGCCATGTATTTAAGAGTATATATATATATTTAATGGGCTATATCAGAAATAATATTCAGGCTATAAAAAATCATTATATTTAAGAATAAGATATGAAAAACAATCTATGGAAAATAGGCTCATCCAGTACTTAATGCAGTAGGTGCCAATGTAAAATAAATAATGTTTTTGTTTATAACTGATATAATTACATACTTTGATTATACAGATTGCTTTTGATGTTTAATGTTTAAATTTTATTATAGCTATATCAAGAAAAGTAAATAAAATAATATTGGAATCATATTGACATAATGATATTGTTAATCTTCATAGTCTAACTCTATATTTATAGAAATAAATTTAATACATATCCATTATATAATATGTCTTATTATCTGCTTTATTTTTATTATATATTGAATTAACATATATATTAAATATTTAAAATATGTTGATGATCTGATTTATTTGTTATTGTCTATATTATGTACTTATATAATATATTTAATGAAAATATTATAAAATAATACTTTAATTAAATTATTATACTATAGTCTATAATATTTAAAAAATTAGAAAATATAATTTATTGTTATAATTGGTTTTGATATTTTTACTATTTGACTATAGACAGTATGAATATTTAGACAAACATAAAATTATTTTATTCCTATTTATTTGAAATAAAAAACGATATATATACAAAGTGTCTATTAGTGTGTGTATACATAATAATTAATGAATGGTATTTAATAGTATTGAATATTATTGGTATATATATACAAATAGCGTGCAGTGGTGTATTCAGCTCCCCCCCTTCATTTTAAGTGTATATCTTGGTTAGAGAGATAACTAAAATTCAGAAATAATATTTTCTCATTATTATACATTGCAAATAATTCAATAAGAAGAAGATACACGATACAGTTGATTCGGTCAGCTAAGCACAAACTAAATGAAGCGATGTAGCTGTGTCCTTTAACCCTTTTGGTACGATGGGACTCTGGTGTCCTCAGTAGTGAGGTTTGTACTGGTGTCAGTACTGAGAAGACAATTCTGACTTTCCTGATGCCTCCTCTTTTCAGAAGGAAATTGACTGCTGGAGGTGTCACTGCAGTCAGAATGGGAGAAGGTATGCAGAGGTAACACACCAACAACATTGTTACCGACATTACACAATACCCATTTCAAACATCTTCTCTTCCCAAATGTTTCCTTCGTTATTCGAAATCTACTCTTACTTCCAGTCACTTCATGTATGGTTGAACAAGCTGATTTGTCACTTAAATTTGTTAGATGCTAGACGAAACATGATGGGTAGTAAAAGATTGAATCACTGCTATTGTTGTTCAGTCATCATGATATCTGAAAGACTATCAATATGATTAAATTAATTGACCACTTTGCCAAACAATAACTGCATTGAATGTGCTTCATTAATCTACTTGTGTAAAACAAATTTATTCTGTTTTCCTCAGAAAGTTTTTTTTCATATGTCCTATGACATGTAAATACTCTTGATACATTTTATATGTACTTTTCTAATGACTTCTCTAATATAACTACTGTTTTTTTCGTTAAAATTATGCATTTAGTATATTACTATATACTAAATATATATACTAAATATCTGAATGTCTATTTAATGCTTTAAAAAACCTATATTAAGTATAATATTACATTTTAGTATATCATTTATGCAGTAGATGGTATTTACAAAGTTACTTATATTAATATGTTTTAATAATTTCACTGTAAAATAAAAGTAGTTTTTGATTGATGAATTATTATGATTCATTACTTAATATGTGTATTTTTGTACATAATGTGGTATAATTATTTAAAACATGAATATATAATAGCAAAGTTAGGTGATTATGTGTGCCTTTTGTCAGTAGTTTGGCGCCCTTATTAGATTATGCGCTACCCCACTGACAAAATCCTGGATATGCCACTGGATTGGAAGCTTTCATTGGTATGTATGTTGTAAGCTGAATATAATATCCCAGTAACCCTGAATTAGTCATATAGTTCTACAACATCCAGTAATCCAATATTTCATATTATAAAGTCAGATACTGGCAGTAGGTAGTCTGTAGTTATATCTTGTATATCACAAATGAATAATAGATACTAATAATATTTAATGGTGAGGATATATATGTATAAAAAGTAGTGGTGAAATATATATTTGATCAATAAATAAAAATTTAATTTATTATATTTTATGGATATAGTCATAGATTTAAGGCAATCCCATATTTTAGGATCCCAAATTATTTCATTGAAATTTCCTGCATTAAATTATTTTAATATGGGACTACCTGCCAATATCAAGAATGTCCTCAATTACTATAGGTCTAATAATTGAGAAGATTCTTGATAATCATGGTATGGTCATGGCCATAAGTGGCTGCAAGCTTTTAATAGTGTATATTGGTTATAATATTTATATATATATATATATAAATGAAGATAGCTGTAAATTAATTGATATATTATTTGTTTATTTAGTGTAAAATTTTACCAAATTTGAAAAAAATAATTTGAGATGCTAAAATACAGGATTGCCTAGATTTAATACAATTAATTGTTTATTAATTGCTCTAAATTTAATAATAACATCAATGATAGTGATTATGTATGTTATGATGACATATCCTTTTCTGCTGTCATTTGATTCACAATATAAATAATTATCACACAACTGTCAATCAATGTCATCTCATTAATTTGTATTAATTATATAAGTAAATAAATAAACAAATACAGAATATACTAGTAAAAATAAAATTTTAAAAAGAATAAAACTATATATAGTTAATTACTTTCTAAAACAGTTTTCAAAAACTATCTTCAGATTTATTGTTGTATATTAAATTTATGAACTTATCAACAATATGAATATTAACCTTTTCCCGATGGGCATCTCAAGGTTTGAGATATTCTTTTAACATAAAATTAAATGCATTTCTAAAAATAGTTTTAACTGAAATGCACAGAAAAACGTAAAAGTATACCATTGGGCTAAGTTCACCTGACTCAGTTATCAAAGCATTGGGCAGAGGTCACATAAAAGAGGTTTGAAAATCTATTGGTTGAGACAGACTTGAAGATGGACAAGCATGCTTTTTTAGAATTATTTGATTGGCTAGCCTGCATTTGCACTGTCATCTGTTGTTTTCTAACTGTTAATTAGTTAGGTTAATCAATTTAGTTCACTTGCTTTACTCACTTGAAAATTCATTCCCTCTGCACTATATTTGGTTTCTTGTATAATTTCAAGATTTTCTGTCAATGTCACAACCAGCCTTATAATAATGTTGTACTGTTCTCTCTACTGTTTCTGTTCTTTTATAAATAGCCTATAGAACATGCTTGTCACTGTTATGGGAATGTTATAAGTATGATAATATTGAAAAGAAAAGAAAAGAAAAGAAACAATTATCAAATAGAATGATACAATTTTTTTAACATTTTAGTAATATTTTAGCTTGTTATAGTAATTAAATATATATAACCTATTTCTGTATGGTTTACTGGTGGTTTGTTGCATCAAAATTAGTCTTCTCTTCTGTGCTCTGTTTTCAATACAATAGTGTATAGACTGAGCATGTTATACATTCAATTAGAGGGTAACTACCAGATACATGGTATGACTGGTTTACTTCACTCTAATTCTGGGTGTTCTTCCTTTTATAAATTCTTTTACATGGTAAATGGGGGATGGGGGTTGGTTTCTGAAAAAAGACAGAAAACAGAGACAGCAGAATAGTGACAGGGTGACCAAAGTATTATTATTATACGTAGGTAGGTACTGACATAATATGTTATATGCATGTGATAGGGTTCCTATATTTCAAAAATGATATTCGGGATATATTTATAATCTAATTTAAGAAATAAACTCAACATTATATACTGATCTCAAAGTCATATTTAGAATATTTGCAAGAAAAAGTCATGTTCATCAAATTTGTTATTTTATTTACAAATAATTGTCATAGATATTGCACTAAATGTAGAAT
>JAYRBW010053046.1:0-11100 GCA_036023295.1 Invenusta paracnida
GTCCCCTGACCTGAACCCTATAGAACACTGCTGGGTTATCCTTAAAAGGAAGGTCAGCAATCTCAAACCTACCAGCTACGATGATCTGGTATACAAAATAAAGCAAGTTTGGTGTCAACAAATATCTGTCGACTATTGCAAGAAGTTGGTGGAGTCTATGCCGGATAGGATAAGTGCTTTTCTCGCTGCCAAAGGTGGCCCAAACAAGTATTAACTTGAGCTCTCATCAGCTAGCTATCATCAGCTTTTTCATTCCCAAAAACATTTTTGCATACATATTTCTATTCATTTTACTCCTCTGTGTATCTGAAGTTCAATATAATCTTTAATCTTCAATATCCACATAGTTTTTATTTGTAAATAAAAAATATTAGCATATTTCTGCTAATTATCAGGTGATGCTAATCCAGTGGCTGCAACTGTATGTACCAATAGCAGCTGCCATTTATAATTGTAAATATAATATTAATAAGGTCATCACTATGTTGCAAGAGTCTCTTTTCATGTAAAAAAATTGTTATGTGCCAAGAGTGGATTTAAAAAAAAGTTTTTTGAAAATAAACATAGATAGTGAGATGCTTGATAATCATGGTAATAAGCCAGATTTTAGTAGTGTATAGGGGTTACTTGTTAATACATTCATTTTTGTTTTTTTGGCGTTTTGTCTAAATACTGGCATATGAGACTCTTGGCATGTAAAAATTTTCTTTAGGTGCTGAGACTCTCACAACCTATAAATTACATATTAATTATATATATATGAAATGAATTAATAATAATAATATCAATATTGATAATAATAATTCATTTCATATGATTACATATTTAATTTCAATATCTATAATTATAATAATTTGGGCCTAATCATAAATTATGCCTTATTAATAAAAACAATTCAATTGCTTTAAGATTAAGCTAATAAGTTTAGGCTAAGCTCTAGTCTAAGACCTAAGTCATTGCTCAACATGCTATTAATAAAAAAATCTCAAACCGTTGGGGCAAAAGCTTACAGTATATTTTAATAATAGCTTAATAAAACTTAAGATATACTAAACAAGTTGTAAATTATTAAAATATATAAATAAGCTGGAGTTATTAATATAAAATTAATTTTATTTATTCTATATTAAATTTTTGTTTAAATCATTTCATGAGACAGTTATTTTGATACTAATAAATTTAGAGCTTAAGCTTATTTTTATTAATATAAACCTATTTTTTTCTCAACACTTAAGGTCACGTTTTTATGCTTAAGCTATCTTTTATTAATATGAAACAAAGCAATTATTAAACTTTTTGTGCTTAAAAGTATGATATAATCATAAATAATTAATAGATTTATATGAAAATATTAATATAAACAAATTTGGATAAACTGTGACATGACTAATGAATTTAGAATTTTAATGAATACTGAAATAGTTTATGTATTTAGCATTTTAATGTATGCTTAAAAAATAATAAGTTTAGCATTTTAGATTTAACTTAGTCATACATACAATATTTATTATATTATATATGTATATATCAATATATATATATATAATTAATTAATTAATTTGATTAATTAGTACACATAGTACACAGTTACTGCAATACAGAGATATGTACATCCCATGCAAAAATAAAAATAAATACCATATATAATATAAATCTGACTAAATATTTACATCATATACAAAATTAAAAAATATATAGCATAAAACAAAATATATATAATATATACAGTTTATTGTTGCAGTATAAACTATATATATAAATGACTATAAATATGGGTATATGACTGGATATAATGGGCATGTGATTATAGATAAGTAAGTAAGTAAATAAAACATTTATTTCATTTTAAAAAAATAACCTGGGTTGGATATGGTAAACAAGACACATCAAAAGTAAACAAACAGTACTGCTAAAAAATGATTTGGAAGTGAAAGTAACAAACTGAAAACCACCATACAAAATTCATAATAGCACTTGGAGAAGGATTTCAAAAGTCTATTAGTCCAGATTTTAGAAAAATATAGTATCATTGAGTGGGTTTGATGTTTGACAGGTATCAAGTTGTAGAGCATCTGGTTGAAATTTGACACAATTGATATAAAAGTTGTTTTACACAGATTAAAAAAACCTTGATTCATGGGATGTCAGTAGAAACTTCAATGTTGCAATCATATGTAGCTATGGATAGAGGAATTCCTTCAATAAGTTTTAAACAGACCTCTGGATCATCTCAAGGGATTTCAATTGTGCTCTTGTTAAAGAAAAATTCCATAGTGCTGCTCCATATTCAAGTAAGCTTCTAATCAATGCTCAAAAGAATTTTAGAATGTCTTTCTTGGGGAAATGGGCTCTCAGAATGGCTTAATCACAAAGTGGATTATTTGGTTAAACTGAATGTGGTATTTCCATGTCAGTGTTTTGTTAATAGTAAATCCAAAAGTTTTGCTTCTTTCACTGGGTTGATTTTTTCGCCATCAATTGTTGTGGGTCACCATTCATATTTAGATCTTTTGAAGTTTATCTGAAGCTCTGTTGTCTTCTTGGTGTTGAGTCTCATTTTGTGGAATCTTACTCACTCTGCCAGATAAAAGCTTGACTAGTTCACTAAGGGCAATGAACAACTCAGTAATTTCAGAGACAATCATTCACTTAGAAGAAGCTAATCATCCTAAAACTAAACATAACTATACTATAAAAAAATATCCCAAATACACTAAAATACTGAATCTTAGGAAAAATAAAAAATAAATAAAAAATTACAGAAAATAAGAAATAATATCCAACCTAAATGTAAAAGTACAATAAAAAACTTAGGAAGAAATTAAATACATATTTAAATGAAGTAAAAATTTAAAAAGTGATCCAAAAATAAAGTATTTGTTAAATATTACATATTTGGTAATTATAGTTTATTAAATATTACTTAAAATTACTGGATCTATAAACATTTTTAATAATTACTAAATTTATTAGATTAATACATTTATTTTATAAAATATAAGGTTACTGAATATAGCATTCAAAGGCTGGATTTGTCAAATAATATCACAAATACTACATTTATTAATGAAACTATCAATTGCTGGATTTGTTAATAAATTGATACATTCATTAATTGCTATATTTGTTGATACAGTAACACTAATTTATACATTAAAATAAATTATTTCCAATTTGCCTTTGTTTGGACCTGTTGACCATGTTTTCAACCAATTATGAAATAGGTGGTTTGACTATTAAGCAGCTCAATTCTGAACTAGACAGAATTGGTTAGAAAAAGCAAAACAATTATATTAGAACATTAATTAATTATTATTAATAGCAGAACTATTCTGAAAAGCAAAATAGTTCAAAACTGGTAACCAATCTATGAAACTGGTCAACCAGTTCTGATCTTGGCCCAATTAGAAACTTTTGAAAATCTATGAAAATTAATTTTATTATAATTATAAACACATTATGCAGTACTGTCTATTGTTTTATAAGAGTATAAATATGCCCTTTTTTAATTTATAACTAAAACATATATATATTTAATTGAGGTATGAATGATAACATTTTTTTTGTTTAACTAAAAAAGTGGAATAGTTCAAAACTGGGCTGACAAGTTCTGAACACTGGTTGACCTGTCTTAAACTAGACTACCTTTAAAGTTATATATTTATTTAAAATATTATTGCTCAATAAAAAAGCTCATTTTTGGCACCATTTTTTAAAGTAGATATGTTTAAAAAATATAAGGTATTCTTTCATTAGTACTATTTTACACTTTTGTGTTTATGATATATAAATATTGTTAATACATTTATTTGATGAAGAGTTTAAAGCAATTTAACAGTCACAAATTGGTCAACCAGTTTTGAACTCTAAACAGATCAGTATTGGTTAGCCAAGTTCAGAACAGTGCTCCTTAACAGGCAAATTACTCAGTTCAAACTGGTCAGGTTCAGAATTGGTTGCTAACATGCACTTTATTATTTTATTATTTTGGCATATTTTTTCCTGAATAATGGATATAATTGTCATAATACATGTAATACAATTCCACATTGATTTTCTATGAAAGTGACAATGTGCAATGTCAGTGTTCATTTTAACTTTTAAATATTATTCAAGAATATAACTGTATAATTTTAATTCATATAATGCTATTAACCTATATAATTTGGTTATTAATTCCAATAATCTAATTCTTTAGTATTAGTAATAGTTTTACTACTATTACAATAATTTTGTAATATATAATATATATTGATATTATTATCAAACACTTATCCATCCAACACCAGAACATATATTTTGTATTTGTCTTACTGTACCAGAATTTTGAAATTTATTGTTATCCTTCTCAACCTGGCCTCTGGTAGTATTTTTAAAAGATATATACATTTTTATATAAACATACAATTTTTAAATATTTTTTAAAGTCTCCAATGGAATTGTTTTAAGTATACGTTTTATATATTGAATAGTAATATACAATTTTCTAGCTTTTTAAACTAGATTTTATTGAAAAATAGCAAGACAAAAATGTTGTCCAACTATATAAATTATAGTAAGACAATAAATGCATTAGTCCAACCTACTTTAGTTTTTTTCATTGTTTAGTTAATTTAATTTAGGTAGAGATAGTCGATATTATGTACCAATATGTCTTGGCTTTTCTCTTTCTCATCAAAATTCGTTTGATTTAATTTGTATATTATAACTTATATTAGCTAAGTATTATTATTGACTAAGAATTTGTGGAGACATGAGAGATATTAATTACTTATTTATGATGATATTATTTTTCTTTACTCATTTAAAAGTTTTTACAAATATATTTGAGAATAATTATCTCGATGTATATTATATATATTATATAATGTATTATGTGATATAATATAAAATGAATAATATACTTACTAATAGGTGGCCATTCCCAAATAACATTACTTATGCAAGAGTTTTTAATGACCCAACACCTCTGTTATGCACTATAATGAAACACTAAAGACCACAACTCTATAATGTTTATGTAAGGAAAGACCCCACAAGAAAAAATAAAATTTGTATTTCACTCTTGTATCTAAAAGTGAGTATAAATAACAGACTGTAGAAATTATTTTATTTTAGATTACAAGAATATATACTAATTCACCCACTTCTCTTATATCTTTTATATATCTAGGTATATGAGCATGAAACTCATTATAAACCCCAAATAATTATAACATATATTTAACTATTTACAAATTGTCATTACTAGGAATAAAATTATTTATTTTGAATATTATTATCCAGTTTAATTTGAGCAAAAACAGAATAGTATAATGTAAAGTAATGTATACTCCAACTACTGTATAATTTTATTTAGGAAAAGGCCCCTTATTAGAAATTCATAAACAGATTTATCTATCAGTTTTATAAATCACATATCATGGCTAATCTTATTACTAGTAGTTATATTTATTGGTATTTGTTTTGGTTTATATACAAATTATATATTGATTATATATTGCCTTTTTCTATTATTATAATATAGAAATAAATAGTAATCACACTTTTCTGGAATTTTATAAATCTATTCATATAGAGCTATATTTAGATTAGGTCTAATATAGATTTGTATTATATATCTTTACAATGTGAGATCATAATTTACCTATATATTTACATTTATTTTGAATTAATTTCATTTTAACTTGTAATTGTATGAATAGCAATAGCTTTATTGACTGTATTATAATGTATTCATGTGTTTTTTGACATACATTATACATAAATTATACTATTACTATATATATAGTATATAAGAAATATATTTTTGATAGCCAATTTAATTGAAATGTGTGATAATTGGAATTTTAGTTTCCATATTACTTTTGAATTATAGCTATATTATTGAAAATAATTCTGATAGTATATATTATATTATTTAAAAAATACTACAGTAAGGATAAATACTACTTTATAAATTATTTACTGTTATAATAACAAAACAATATAATTTTAGCACATATAATGTTTTAGTGCTGGGTGAATAAGCACTGTGTATTATTAATGTAATATAAGAAATAGGTCATTTTGAAATTTGTTAAGATTAATAAACTGTTTAGTACTAACTAATTACTCATTACTACTTATTAAAATAATACTATTCATTATAGTAGCTCACTTTAAATTCTATACCACTGATAAGAAATTATTTATGAAAGTTATAAATACACATTTGAATTCACTGCTAATAAAAATGAAATTTTCTGAGAACTCATTAAAAGTAACACTATAAAACTTTTAAAAACGTTAAAGCAATTTGAATATTTCTGATACAGATTTTTGTTGTTGTGAATTATATGCATAGCTTCAGGTTTTCTGTTTCTTATAAATTGTAAGTCCCTATTAATTAGCCTGTGTTTGACATTAGCATAATATGGCCCTTAAGATATAAAACATTTATTTTGGCAAAGATAATCTTGTCCTGGCTTAGAGTATTAATGTTTTTATTTATTTATGAACATATTTCGTAGACACCCTAGGTCACTTTACAATTAGATTTATAATGTAAATAGACATTTTCTTAACTGGCACGAGCTATGTACCTTTTTATCAATGGTATCACTATAATAAATATAAAGATTTAATCTAATCATATTATAAATTCATTTTTACAAACTGACTATATTGAAATTCCCATGCAAATTTTGGGAAATGATTGACAGTCGCAGTGTAATCATGATTATAAAGGGGTTGGCTATATAGCACTATGAACAATTTTCAAGTATCACCAATCTTAACATACAGGCCTTTTCTATAACCACCTGCTTTCCAATAGTTACATGACTTTATTATATAATTAGACCTGGAGTATGTGTTCTGCAGTTATTTTCAATAAGTTTGTGGTTCTTTTTATAAATATTTTTGTCGCTTTCATTTTATTACATACATAATATTTGCATAAAATAGAAATTATATTAAACATTTAATGTCTTTTGTCTATTTTATACTAATAATGTCAATACGGCAAGGAATATTTCTAACATAATATTTGGTTTTAAATTAAAAATTACAAGGTGTACTTTCTATATTTATGACTTTTAAAAAGTATGTACATAGTTTAAACAACTTATTTAAAATTGGTTAATATTGCATGCTAAACATAGTATCTTTTGTTTAAAAAAAACACTTTTATTTTCATTACAAATCTTTGCCAAATATTTAATGAATTACATTTTGCTATAGTCTAAATATTAGCTATACTCGTATTAATCTTTAAAGTTAAATATTTCATAATTATAATTGTAGTTACACTAAAATCACCACTGGATAAATCTAATCTCATTTAAATTGATCGCTCGATTGACTTAATATTTCACATCTGCGAATATTTCTTCTGTCAATCATTAATTATTGTTATATATAAGAATCAATAACTTATGATAACTGAATGAATTATTGAATTTGATGTTATTATGCATTTTTGCTATTTACCTACGTTATCTAGAAATAACTAATAGAAAAAGGTGGTATTAATTAATAATTTAACTTATAATCATTTTTTAATTTAATTAATTCATAATATTGATTATGTATATCTCATCAAATAAAATATAGGGAAAGTAGGAATTACTGTTGAAATTTAACATACTAATATTAACTGTTATTTAATTATAAATACATGTTATTATCTTATCCGAATAAATCTATGTCTTTAGTAAAGACTTTGAATTGGTTAATATGTTATATTGACATCCTATATTTCTAAAGTATATTGCTGATTATTTAATATATAGAATTACAACAATATCTATCTAGTCATATTTTCTTGTATCAATTCTCAATTTTAAACCTAATTTGTTAATTTCCCCAGTTGGTTGCTATTTAATCTTACTACTGGTCACTCTCGGTGAATCACCATGGCAACCAAGGGTCGGGGAGGAAAAAGAGGCAGCATTCGTGGTGTTGGAGGAAAGCGTTCATCTACAGAAGCCTCACCGCGAGCCTCATTTGAAGTCCACGAGGAAGCCAGCTATGACGACAATCTTGAAGAAGGTATATGTTTCCACATTTCACTGCCAGTCATACATTTCACTTTTATCTCTTCTCTTTTCTATTCTCTGCTCTCTTATTTCCACGTTTCTCCACTTTTCTTTTCTCTCCTCTCTCCACGCTCCACTTTTTTCTCCTCTCCTCTCTCAACTTTTCTTTCCTATCCTCTCTCCACTTTTCTTTCCTCTCCTCTCTACACTCTCCACTTTTTTCTCTTCTCCTCTTTCCACATCTCTCTTCTCTTTCCACATATCTCCACTCTCCTATCCACTTTTTTAATCCTCTCCACTTTTCTCTTCTCTCCTCTTTCCACGTATATCCTGTCTCCAGCTTTCCAGCTCCTCTCTCCACTTTTTTATCCTTTCCACTTCATCTCTCCACTTTTATCTCCTCTCCTCTTTCCACGTATCTCCGCTCCCCTCTCCACTTCTTCTCTCCATTTTTCTCTTCTCTCCTCTCTCCTCTTTCCACATCTCTCTTCTCCTCTTTCCACGTATCTCCGCTCCACTTTTCTCTCCTCTCCTCTTTCCACATCTCTCTTCTCCTCTTTCCACGTATCTCCGCTCCCCTCTCCACTTCTTCTCTCCACTTTTCTTTCCTCTCCTCTTTCCACATCTCTCTTCTCCTTTTTCCACGTATCTCCGCTCCGCTCCTCTCTCCACTTTTTTATCCTCTCTTTTTCCACATCTCTTTTCTCCTCTTTCCACGTATCTCCGCTCCTATCTCCACTTTTTTATCCTCTCTTTTTCCACATATCTCTTCTCTTTCCACGTATCTCTGTTCCTTTCCATTTTTATCTCCTCTCCTCTTTCCACGTATCTCCGCTTCACTCCTCTCCACTTTTTTTATCCTCTCTTTTTCCGAATCTCTCTTCTCTTTCCCCGTATCTCCGTTCCTCTCCACTTTTTTATCCTCTCCACTTTTCTCTCCTCTCCTCTTTCCACTTTTCTTTCTTCTCCTCTCTCCACTCTCCAATTTTTCCTCCTCCTCTCTCCACTTTCCATTCTTTTCTCCTCTCCTCTATCCACTTTTCTATCCTTTCCTCTCTCCAATTTCTCTTCTCTCCTCTTTCCACATCTCTCTTCTCTTTCCACGTATATCCGCTCCGCTACTCTCTCTACTTTTCTTTCCTCTCCTCATTCCACGTATCTCTGCTCCTTCTCCAAGATTTCGGCCAAAATGATCAATCAAACGCAGCAGGTGTTCGCTACATCACCGAAGAAATGTTGAAAAAGTTAGCCAGAGATGAAAGTCTCGAAGCAGTCTCCAAACTTTCACTCACTCTCAATAAGGAAGGCGGGAAGAAGATCAAGGTATCGGTGCAAATTGCACTTTACTTGTACTTTAAATTTCAATTTGTATCAAACATTCAATCCCTTTAATAGGAAAAAGTTCTTGAATCAACTTAGTTTCATATTCATGATAATTATATATATCTATTCGTAATGCGTTGAAAATAACTTTAATAAATGACTTGCATATAATGTGAAATAAATTTATTATCGTAAATATGTTTTATTTCCAATTTACGAAATATATATTAATAAGCAATTTTAGCTTATGATTGGAAATGTCCTGCACGTTTATAAACACATGAAGACTTAAACGTTAATTGTATTGAATGTGGAATATAATAAAGATTCGTTTAAGTAAATGTTATTGAATGTTAAAATCTTAAAATATCGTCTTGCCTTCATATTTAACTGTGTAACTCGTGAACAGAACATCTCAAAAAATGTTGAGTGTTTTTCTTTCTTATTAAATGTTTTAAACGTATTTTTTTTACTATAGTGTGTTATTATTTTTCTTTTTATTGAAACTAATCTGTTCAAATTGTATAAAATAATATTTCAAATATGCAGCTGTTTTTTTTAATATTAAAAAAAATCGTTTGGCGTATTTATTTAGAAAAACTGTTCTTTGGTCTTCAAATTTGCTTTTATTGTTATCCTCAAACTTACCACTATAAGCGTATTATTAAATAAATACAAAACCGTAGAACATAGTATTGTGAATGAAAACGACAAGTCATCTTTTAGTTACAAAATAGGGTGACATAAACTGAATTTGTACATAAATGAAGCTACAGTACCTAACTGTATTTTCTGTTGTGACTATAACAGAGTTATTTGATGCAACTTTCATTGATGGTAGTTGGTAGAAATCTCAACTTCGCTGCCTTGGTTCAGAATATTAAGGAGTTCATTGGGGCGTATGAAGATTAGCGGAACACTTTTAGAGATACGTGTCTGCCTTTCAGTTCTTTGTTTTATTTCTTGTATCAGGAAAGAAGTAAAAATAATCGTTGCGACATCAATTTAGTATAACCTGCCATCGTTTAAGCTGCTTGCAATTAATTGCTCTCAAACTAATTTTATTCACAATTCAAAGGCAGAATTTCAGGTAACCAACAAAATGTGAGATTTGTATTAGTGCGCATTTTTATTTAGTTAATCCCGAAATGTCCTTATGATATTTATCACACCTACTACTTAACTGTAATAACAATGACTTATTTTATGATGTGTATAATAACAGAGTAACTAATGTATGTATAATAATGAATGAACTACTTTTATGAAAAGAATCGGATATCCGCATTGTAGTATCGATTGATTATACACAATTATGAATTGCAGGCAGTTTTGTATAATATAAATCTTCATTTCAGTTTTTCTAGTGTTTCTATCTCTAAATATGTAGAGCTCGCAGGTAATTTATGCGTATAGTCAGAAATGAGTTGCTAAATATAAAAATATATATTCAAGTATTTGCCTAGTAAATGTATAAAAACTAAAATTAAAATATATCGCGGTGTGCAATATGTAGATACGTACTACAAATATAATTAGTAGTAAGGAAGGAGGAGCACGACTCCAGTCACTTGACGTGCGGGGGAGGGGGGAGGTAGTCTCGATCAATCACGTTCGAGTACGGCCAGCCAATGACAAAACAGGAAGAGTATAAAAGAGACGCGCGCTTGTGTTTACATTCATTCTGTTTTCTTGCGAGCTACTGGACGGTCGTCTCTCCTCACTCTCTCTCTGCTATTTGTTTTCTTACCGTTTG
>JAYRBW010053057.1:0-11100 GCA_036023295.1 Invenusta paracnida
GACGTGTGTGTGTTACCGAAGTTGGTTGTGCGTGGACAATGGATCGAATAGAATTCCACAATTTCAAAGGATTATTGGCGTTATCAGCGATTAAATTAGAATAGAACTGGTTCCGTGCACTAGATACAAGGCTCTTAACGTAATTACGTTACGTAACAAAAATCAGTCTATCTGATGGATCTTGGGTGCGCCTCCATGTAGATTCCAACTTTCGACATGGTGAGATTACCATGTAGAAACGTACCATTAAGTAAAATGGCGGTAGAAATATCATCACTAAAACGATTAAAATCAAGGGACTTCCATTTTCTAAAGGAAATGCTTTTCTAGCTGACTCGTGGTTTAGGCAGCGTAATTGACTCAGGATAAATGAATGATCGCTGATTGTCAAGTCCAACACAGACGTAGAATTGACAGAAAGTCTTCTTGACGGGAAAGGATAAGACCGAGAGTATGTCTGGCAGTATGGGTAGGGCCAGACACATGTTCGATACAATCGAGGAAAGATCGAGAATCGAGAATCGATACAATCGAGGAAAGATTTAAAACTGTAATTGTTACTATCATCTATATGGATATTAAAGTCACCGCAAATAACATGATTAGAAAGTTCGAATGTTTTCTCTAAAAAGTCATCGAAACTAGAAATAAAATCGCTAAATGAAGAGCAAGTAAGTCTATAAATAATGGATAGATGCAGAACCTTATCAGTACAAAAGAGACAATTTAACAGTTAAAAGATCGAAAGAAGCATAAGGCTCGAGAGAAAAAACAGTGAGAGAATAACACTTTTTAAACAATTCCCAACCCACCACCAGACAGGGTGGTAAGGCGAGGCAGAAAATGACCCAAGTGCCCATAATGCAAATTTTTTTAATAGCTAAGTCAGACTCGGATCGTTGCCAAGTTTCGTGTGATGCACAGAAAATCGAGATCATTAAATAATAATTCACTGATTAAATTGAGTACTTTTTCTTTAGCGGCCAAGGAGCGAGCATTTTGAAGACCAATTTTGAGAGAATGGGCCTCAGCTTGACAGCTCTTACTGCTGGATGAAGGTTGAACAATTGAAGTAGGCGGTAGGTGAACAGGTTCAGATATGCATACATAGGTATACATGCTTGTAAATGTGTCAAATGATGTGCATGCATAGTAATAATATGCGTTACTTATTTATGTATACAATTATGTATTTCTAATAGTAAGCATTGTAGCAATTTGATCTTGGCGCCATTTCAATGTCAATTTCTTTAATGGCTGTACAAATCATATCATCAATATCAATATTTTACTTTAGTTTCTTGGCTTTATTTTTGCTCGAAATTGACCACTTTTAAAAAAGTATATAGAAACCCTTTCAAAAGTTTCATCTTAAGTGCATTTCGTTCCTTAGCGCTTGACAATTACGCTGATTCCAATAATGAACTTTTTGATGCATGCTAACGTGATTTATTAGCGGTCTAAAATAGGTCTTTTCTCCTTCGTATAAATAAATTAGGCTTCTCTCAAGACGCTCCTGTTCTTGGATTGACGATGCTACCGCATATTCTAATTATTTTTGTTAGCCTTATAATGATTGATATTGACGTTTTATCGGAAAATACAATTTTGCATAAAATTGATCATTTTAGAATCTAAATAAAAACGACTGCGTTACAAAAATGAAAGTCAAGAAACCAGCTCCTCAAAAGAAAAAAGCTAAAATGATACTGATGATATAAAGTATAGCCATTATAGAAATTTATATAAAAATAGCGCCAAGATTTAAATGTTACAATGCTTGCTGTTTAAAATGCATGAACACACATATAGATCAATAAAAAACATCTATCATATTATATCGAAACAGTAAAATTCATAAAAATGATATCAAAATTCAGTGAAAATCTTTGGACTATAATACAATTATTTTCTGTATTCTTAATATTGCTTTTTTATAAAAATGCGACTAAACGGTTATATACGGTTCGTCAAAATAGCCAAGGATATTTTAGTAGTGGGTTTTTAAGCTAATTAGGTTAATTTATGTGAATTTTGACTCCAAATTACGGCGAAAGTTAATATTTAATTATTATATAAGGTATACTAGCACATTTCAATGGGGAAGAGTAGAGGGGTAGAAAATGACACCATAATCATGCTTTCGATTCGAATATAAAATGGTACATATTTTACAGTAAAGAAATTAAAGCTGAAGGTATGATTATTTTAATACAAAAGACACTTTTCCAATCTGTGATGAGTGTTATACACATATAATGTGTACAATAATGAATATGACGCTAAGAATTGCAAACATCAATTTAAAAAGCTCGATGGTCACCAAACCTGATTTTTCGCCGTTTTTAATTTTTTTTTAATACAATAAAATGCAAGTTGGGGTGAAATTCGTCTTTACAAAGACATTTAATATAAGAATAGTGTAAATTTTATTATGATTTTTTAATTCTTCTTATGCAAAATGCATTCGAGATATTGCATATCTTTACAATTTAGACGACGACCTTTAATTCAACTTAGCAGTTCTGTAAATTAAGGATTCTTGAAGTTCAGACTCGACCGTTCTAAACTCGTTCCATTCAAATACAAACAGTTTATACCAGCCCGCTTTGTTCGAATTAAAGCACATCATGGATTACTCTCGTCGGGTAAAAAAAGAAATTTGTGAAGTGAAGGTTTTGGAGTCGGTAAATGAAATAACACAAAAGAAAAAACTTGTTGTATAATTATAAAGAGAGTAATTAAGGGTCATGCCCACCAAACGCGACGAAAAGTTTAAACAATATTATTCAATTGGACCACGCCCATCGCGGATTTACTTGTTCGCATATTTGTATGAACCATTATTTATAAACTGTCACTTTTAGCTACTCGTATTTCTATGGGGTCAGCTCTGTTTGCTTCTTCTAAATGTAAAGTTCTATGGTCATCACAGTCAAGCTTGGTAATTTAGAGGGATATAATACAGTCCGCTAATTTTGTTGTGGAAGCTCCGAAATTACAAAGAGAGTGGGGAATTTAGATTTAAAAGATCCTAAGTGTAAAGTTACGAAAGAAAACGTAGATCATGTTCCGTTTTGAAGATCTTGAAAGGATGGTAAGTACAAAGTAACATGAAGATTCCTATAACCCAGCTTTGATTGTGAAAGTTTTAGCGCAGTGTACAAAATGGTTTTCAAGCCACATCTTCTCTTACAATTAAGAAGAACAAAATGGCCAAAAATTTTAGAGACAGCTGGGCTTGAACAACTATTAGAGAAAACCACGAATACGGAACAGTTAGGATAAAGAAGTACAAATGACCGATAAAACAACGAATTAGCGTTCTCTTAGGCTTTCTAGATAAGCAGAAAACAGTTTCAGATTTGAGAAAGACTGAATGGAAGCCAGAGAAGATTGAAAAGTAAAGTTGAGAATATTTTCATCATTGATTTTCGACGCGAAGCGCCGTGTTGCCTTCAGTGTGCATTGCCGCATAAGATTTAATGCTTTTTAACTTTTTTAACGCGCTGCGTCGCGACACGTTCAGTGTGCATAAGCCTTAAAGTCTCAGGTCATTCACGCTATCAATCTAAACGCATTTGGTTGATTCAATCGAGATTACTGAGTTCAAATATTTGTAATTTATCTAAATATGTTAACTTTAACGTTTAATTATACCACTTATTGAAATATAAGTTTATTCTAATTTATATTTTTTAGAAAGCTCATTATCACCTCAATCAATATCTGCCAAAAAACTATTTCATGGTTTAAAATAAAAATAAAAACCTTCTTTTTTACTTAATGTAACTTAGTTTCTAACAACACTTTAAATATATAAGATTAAAACTTCAACAATTATATCAATTTAAGCAAACTAAAAATGAAAAATATGAAAAGCACAGTTTACTATTTTTAATTTGAAACAAAATAATGCATTTTTAATAAAACTAGAATGACAAAAATGTTAATACAGAGAAACACAAACTTATCAAAAATACCTACTTAAAACACACTCCAGTCCAATCGCATAATAAAGTCATTTCGATTAAACAACGATTGACGAGCAGGTGGGTTAGAGAAAGCTTATATGTTAAAGTACATATATGGGTGATATTTGTTCATAGCTGCTATGGTCAACCGCTCTCAAATCGCGATACACTAGCAATTATACCGCAGCTGTCAATCATTTCCCGGGACATGCGGGGGTTGGGTACAGAAATTTCAAATATTGTCGGATTGTAAAAACAACTTTTCGATAGCAATTAAAAGCTAAAGATTTGTAAATACACCCACATTTTTGCAATTTCACTCGATAAAAAGGTATATTGCTGGCGCCATTCGAGAGGGTCTAGTTGCGCGATCAATCCAATCCAATCCAATCTAATCTAATCCAATCCTTTTGTAAAGTGACCTATTTTCTTAATTTAAATATTGTCGCTTTTAAAAATAATGATTTCAATCGGACGTACTTCGTTTTCAAGAGAGAAATAATTATGTATAATAAAATTTAATATTTTGAAACAAATACAACATACTGTAAATTGATTGTACACATATTGTAAATTGAAAAACACCCCGCAAAACGCCCCGCAAAGCTCTAAAAACACCCCGCAAGCATTGAAAACACCCCGCAAGGTATTAGAAACACAGGGGATATATCATTAAGAGAGGTTCTATATAGATAATAAGTTAATTTGTAAGTATAGACTCTTTATATATTGATATTGTTTGATAAATACTTTACGAAAAACATTCCGCAAAACACCCGCAAAACACCCCGCAAAACACCCCGCAAAAGTTTAATACATTAAAAGTTTAAATATAATAGTTTAAATGTAGGTATATAATAATGAATACGGACATATTTTAAACTCACGAGCGAAAATAAAAAATAATGAACATAATTACAAATATTATTTTGCTCTTTTGGAAAGATCAGTCACACTATGAAAAAATGTCATATTAAAAATATGTAATAATAATATACATAGCAAGTTAGATATATTTTGTCAAACTGGGTGATCCGCTTCATGGATCTTTTAGATTAAATGCGATGATCTAGTATACCTATAAATTAATCCTATATGAACAATATACAGATGATAATGTAAACTATATATATAATATACTATTGTATATATACGAACATATAAATAATTAATTGTCTTACATGTTTAGGTAGTGTAAAATATGATTAGTGTTTGTATGTACATATATGTAATATAATGTATAATTGTTTTTCGCAACATTAGCGAAGTTGATATTAACAGATTAATTACTCAATAAAAAGCGAATTGTTATTAATGTTTTGGAAAACGTTTTGCCACCCTGAATATTATCCCGTGATAGACTGTAATTTATAATGTAAGGCGATATTTCAAAATATCGCTGTACAAAGCTGACAGATATTTACCTATGTTAGTTACTATTTTATTTGTTCTCAATGATTTTGGAGTGTAGTATTGGGAAAAGAACACCAATTACGAGAAATTACTGATGTTCACAGAATGCATATATGAAAGATATTAAATATAACTTGCAATGTACCACGCTAGCCGATATAACAGTAAATAATAGGATATTACCATAAATGCTGAAATTCGAATGGTCTCAAGAATTTATAAAACAGGACGGAATGTGTCGCTTCGTTAATGTTATCGAAAATATAGAAATTCCTGTCTGAGAAAGCTTTACTGTGCATTCTACTGCCAGTATCAATGAATATATTGCTAGAGGGGCATTCGAGAATATCAAAAAAATGTCCATATCGTTGGTCGTCTTCAAAAAATACCACATGCTTAAGATTAAAAGAAATCGCAACAATGAAAACGATATTTGCATTTGCTCTTACAGCAGTAGCCACTGCCTCAACTTCCGAATCGACGAATTTATTTGTGGATTGTATCGAAGCCACAAACACGTGCGATAGTCTTGGACAATTGCTTAGTGAGACGAAAAGCTTGGCGTCAAACTGGTACGTTGAAGAAAAGAGGAGAAGTTTTCGAAGATGCACCAAATTAGGTAGAATTGATGGAACAACCTCAAACATATTTTCACACGAATTGGATTTTTCGAAAACAATTGACAGTTCCTGGAGATTACAAAATCTAGAAGCAATCAGGCTGATTTGGATGTGTGAGAGGTCAGAAAGATAATACAATTTTAAAATTTGCAGTGAGTCGACCACACTATTTAGAATATTGTTTAATTTCCTATTTCTTCCATCAAGACATCCTGTCAGAGTTAAGCTCTTTAAGTGCCCGAAATCATTTAATTGAGCCGGTATTTCATCCCAGCATGGGATTATTATTGTTTCCAAGGAATCACGCGATGGATGCATGAAAATCTCAAACAAGCATCGCATCTGAGATGCAATTTCAGTGTTACCCTGAACGCAGACCCAAATTGAGATGAGATGGTCCAATTTTTTGGATATATTGGGGCTAGTGAAGTGTCTTGCAAGACGTTGGTCATCTTTCAGTTCCACAGTAAATTCCTCGAGTGTCGTTGGGAAGGAATCCATTTTGCTTTCTAAATCATAGAGGGAATCCAAAACAGCAGCGCGTTGAACGGGAAATTCACACGCCTGCCATGCGTTTCGGTGACCAATATAAAAGGGCAGGGCTTCAATAAAGACTGCGATGAGTTTTCTTCTTGACACTGGAAGAGCCGTGTGTATTTTCCGTGAGACGATACTTGCAGAGGATTTCACGTACTTGCCCCCAACGATCACAATGGACTGCACTTTCGGTAGCCACAATAGAGACAGGGAAAGGCTCAGGGCAAGGGGTTCACTCACTTTTATCCGTTCTAACTTTGACCAGTTGAAAGCAAATTGATCCATATTGAACCGTTGTCCACCACATTTGAGCCTCCATGCTATAATAATACTGACATTTGTTAGCGTGCAGGAGGCCGAGAGATTTTGTATCAAACTGGGTTTCGTGTCAAATTCTCTTGGAACTAAATTTGAATACAAAACCTCAATCGTAGTTAAAACTGGGGAGACCTGACTTAAACCTGCGCTCAAGGCCGAGACCTCTTCAGATCTAAACTCGCATATCCAGGCCTTACATGTTCTGAGATCACGTAATGAACGGAGTAAATTTACTATAGTACATTCAGGCAGGGGCTGCTGACTAAGATCTAGATAGACGAGATAAGAAAATCGACAAAGACACTTCTCGAATATTTTATTCTGTGGAATCTGATGCGCTTCCTCCAAATAAAGTTGACGAACTTGGTCACTATTTATCGATTGTAGAATTGTAAGAGCATTTTTACCACAAGAATAATTGTTGGATAATGATATATTAGACAGTTGAGGCATTGCACACCCCGTAGCATTTTGGAAGTTTATGCAGTCTTGAACTGTGATGTAGTGACAGATGTTTTGCAGAATATGCTCCGGAAGATGACTCCATCTGTTCGGAGAGAAATTTGTTGTCTGAAAAAAGAAATATGTGTGCGATTTATTATGTGGAGAAAGAAATGAACACTGACGCTGATTCTACTAACCAGCATCAATCGAGAAAAAAAGTAGTACAAGGTATGAATTTACAGATTATTTAAATTTATCAAAAAGTGCAATTAATGTGCTATAATTATAGCTATAAAAGACGGAAAATAATAAATATAATGCAGAATGAAAAAAGTTAAGCAATATCATGACAGTATACACCAAGAAGACAAACAAATGCATAATACATATATGATAGCTGTCATTTGTATTACAATAGTATTGTTTCTCATTTTTATTGATAATGACTATTAGAAACAAATCAAAATTTATTTTCTTTGTAACAAAAATAGAGCTTCATTTGTTGAAATTTATCAAATTAATAAAACAATTCATTTAAAGGGTATAAATAGCCTCTAAAATATTTTCTTGTTTATATGTATATATACTCATAATTAGTAATTTAGGCATTTGATATTTGATATCTAGACGACTTCACAATTATTTTAAAATACAAGGTACATATCTTTCTTCAACGATGAAATTCAAAATATATCAAACTGATGCTGATCAACGCATGGCCTCACTCTTAAAATGCAAAATACTACCTTCATGTACATCTCTTGCAGTCTATCCGGCATCTTCGAGCAATAATTTAAATCGCTCCTCTTGACTCCGCATTCTTGGTATTATCTTTAATGATAAACTTATTTAGAATAACCATATTGACTCTATTATCCGCTCTGCTTCACGACGTATTATTGATGTCTTAAGAGTGTTTAAAGCTTTTTTTAAATCGGACCTTTAAAATATAAATTTTTATTTCATTAGATCTACAATACATAGAATACTCAGTGTCAAGTCTTTGCTGGAATTAATATGAGTTTCTCTAATAAACTGGACGTTACACAAAACAGATGTCACAGAATTATCTGCAAAGATGGTTGCCGGCTGACCTACTTCCCATCCAGATCGTCGAAATAAACTCAGCATTAAACTTTTCAAGAAAGCACAACATATTGAACACATCCTCAACCCTCTCATTCCTAAAAAAACTTGCTTTCACTGGAAAACTCTCTATTCCTTTCTTCAAAACCAACTAGACGTCTCAATTCGTTCGTCCCTCATACCAGTATTATGATTAACTATATCATTTAATTAGTTGCTTTACAGTCTGTACCATACTATCTGTATCCGTTCCTAATTTTGCTTTCTTAATTGATGTACTCGCACTTTTTCTATTCACATTTTTCTTTAAATAAACACTTATTATTATTATTATTTATATGATTATTATTATTATTATTATTATATACACAATCATTGTGTTCGTCTTCACTTGAGTAAACATTATTAAAATATCGTATGACTTCAATATTCTTCATATCATTCAAATTAAATGAATTTTAATACCAAAGTAATGAAACGTGTCTTTGGCATTGAGACTGTTCTAAAAATCCTAGACTTCTAGATAAACTACGATAGTATCTAGATGTGGACCATGCTCAAAATGTTCATAGTGTACATAACACAGTAGATGTATTGTACACTGTTAGACGTTAAAATAAATGAAAATAATCAAATAACTTAACATATTTCAGATAAACATAAAAATAATTGATGAAATAATAGTAATAGTATTACTTTGTAATAGAAGGTAGAAATACCGCCTATCTATCAATGAATGGCCTAAGATGCATAATACAGCTTATTAAACCACCGCATTAAATGTTTCGCAAGTGCTGTAAAGATTATACTACCTAATTTGCATGCCTTTTTGTACCAGTGTACATTATCTAATTAAATTAAAAGAACTTTAAGTATATTTCATATCGATTTTAGTTAAATATTTCAAGCAATCTCCGATTAATGATTCATAGAAAATATTTTGATTGTTACATAATCAAATTATTTGGTAAATATAAGTGAATTATAAATATATTATAATTGAATTTGGCTTAAGAAATATCCAGGCTATAAACACAGTCTAATCAAAGAGCTATTGAAACTTGAAACTTTATTATAATTATTTTTAAAAAATTGAGTGCTCATTCTTTTGGGGTCCATGTGACTTATAGTCAACATAAAGTCCTTCAAATATGAAATAAGCGATATTTACATTCTAAAAGGAATATGAAAAACATAACAATTTTACAGTCGTTACAAAAAAAGAACAATATTGATATTATTTATATTCATATAAATTGTCCCAAATATAGAAATACAAAATAATATGTTATTACATACATTAAACATTCAAATTAATGATACTGCCAAACAATAGATGCTATTTATGTTGCAAAATACAAAACACAATTTTAATATATACCATTGCCGTATTGCAGGACAATTTGGGCACTAAAAGGTGAAATACCGAATTGTCATATTCTTAAACTTCTTACCTGATAAGTGAATTGATTTTTTGAATCAATTGGAGAATAAGACATGTTCTAGTCGGAGAATAGTCTTTTATTATTCAGAAATAGTTCTAGGAACATCATGTATGCAAGTCAACTGAAAACAAAATGGATATTATAAAGTATTTTTACAAATTATGTTTTATTTCCTTTAAATTGAAGCATATTAAGTGTATATCTTCATAAAAAGGTAATTATATTTGTTAACTAGAATAAGAGGTACCTCGCTAATTTCTTTGAATGTAAAAAAATAAAATAATTTTATATTATCCAAGGTCATATTACATGAGCATATATTCTTTAGTTTTTAATAATTAAAAAATATATATATAAATAAATTATTGTAAAAACGTAATCTTTCAACAAAATAGTAAGCAGAATTTAACAAATTTACAAGATTTGAAATATAAGTAATACTAAGTTAGCAATGTATAAAGCATTAATAAATGAATTAAAAATGGCAACTTCAGGTAAAAATAAATGTAATGCATTGAAAATACATTTCTGTTTAAATTATAGACAATTATTATTGTTACTTTGTATCAAACAATTAGCATACATTTCTATACGGCATAAAATATTTAATGTTTTATAACAAAAATATTACAAATAAAGGTGCAACATACTTCAATGTAATATTAGGCTACAATCCGAGATATTAAAACAGAATACAAAATATAGAATTGTAATTATAAATAAATTTCAGAAAGTTTAGAACAAGGTAAATTTGTGAGCCTTAGTTTTCCTAATTTAGTCACCATCAGCAAACTGGCTCCCTGATCTTTCACCCTGGCATGCCTGTGATCCGGCTGGGTTGAGGACACCACCCAATTGCTCACTCATGGGTTGGTCACCAATCCCAATGTTTACCTGGTATGTATGTGTATGTTGTGCTCCCCTCCCCTGCTTTATGTTGTGCTGGCATATTGCTCCACTGGTCTACTTTCATTGTTTGTGCTCAGCCACATTCTTTGCTTGCTTTCTTCATCATCTGCTTTTCTTGTGAGCGCCATTTCTCTTTGTTGCTTGATCTTTGGGGTGCTTGTTGGTGTTGTTGTTGTTGTTGTTACTCATTACCAATACGGGTTCTAAAGGTTAGCCAGAGATTTCTGGAACCTGTAGGGTTGGACGTCAGGTCTTTGAGGTTAGTGATGTTGTTGTCCCTCCTGCTTTTCCACAGGTGCGGACATCGGAGAAGGACGTGTTCGAGATCTTCTTCTTCTTCATTGCATAGGCGAC
>JAYRBW010053068.1:0-11100 GCA_036023295.1 Invenusta paracnida
TAGAACATATTTAAAAAAAATTGTAAATGACTACCGTTTTTTGGGGGGGGGTGAAATCGAGTACACAAAAGAAATTTAATTATATAACACATCCATATTATTAAGTATTTATATCTAAAGGTATACATTGCTTTTAAACATCGACAACGGTGAGATCATCTGTGCTCAGATTCCCAGTGTCCAATAAGATTAAGTTGAAACAAAATTCCAGTTCAATATAAATTTGGATTTATTAATTCGGTTGGCAACTGATTTTTGTTAAAATTTGTGGTTTTCCAATGTTTTAAAGAAATTCGTTTAAAAATAGATAGACTTCAATATAATTCTTCGCCTGAACTTGTAAAACTCATCCAAAATGCAATATGCTTAATCCCCATTATAAATGTTGCTTTACACAATAAAAAATTACGCTTATACAAAATATTACAATAAAAATCAATATTTAATCTTTCAAATAATTTAAGTAGATGTTTAATCTCACATAATGTGTCTCTTATAGTATAATTATAATCTGGAAAATCATATATTTTTCTTAGGAGAGCCAGAACCGACTTTTTAAAATAACACTATTAAAAAGTTACTATATACTCAGATAAAAAATTTTGAGTCTAGGTATAGTAAATGAACACATTGAAAAGCTGAGAAAATAACTTTCGCGTTAAAACTTACCATGTCTTTTCAACAATTGCCAAATATAAGGAATTGACAATATCCAGGCGCGAGTGGGACGATAGGTCTTTGCCCGCTGCTATTTCAATCTGAACAAGAGGTAAAAATCTAGGGAGTTCACAAATTGTAGAGCGTCGACAAGATAGTGTAAAAGTAGTGGATCTGAAAATAATAATAAAAGTGTTGAGTAGATAATTAACCCTATCAGTAATGGTGTCTTTGAAATGTAACTTTAATTTAGATACATAACCACGAAATTGGAACAATAAAGTTAAACTATAGTTAAAGATCTTTGTGCAGTACAATCCGTTAAAATCACCAATGTTTTCCGAAAATACTGTAGATGACTTCGAACAGAAATGGGACTGTGCTAATCCTTCTCCTTACATCTATACTTAAATTCATCTGTGTTTAAAGTAATATTTATATATTCTGACATTCTTAGTATTGTTCCTATGGCATTAATACATTATATATCTGTCACAAACATATAAAATATCCTAATATTTACACAATTTAAAGAATTTAAATATCTGAAATAGTAAAACTATGGTGTATTAGACTTCTCTATATCTTTATAGAATATTATATTTTCTTAATTTATTGTGTTGTATATCTAGTTAGGATTATTTTGTTGGTGAAACCAAATTAATGAATGTGACATATTGATTAGATATTTGAAATTAAGATAAGTATATTTATTTTTCAGAGTATATGAACCGTTGATTTAGTTTTAATGGAAAATGTAATTCAAAGTATTTGACCGTATCTTTAAATTTTAAATGCTTACTACAATTAACTTTTGTAGGATGTTTTTAGAGACATGAATGATATGTTTCTGTCATTTCACTGACTTTTTTGTATATTAGATAAATGAAAATCTTTAAGAATTTTCTAGATATCATTAATGTAATTGCAAATAGTTTCATAAATCCACAACTAATGCAATCATTATAGTGTCAGTAGTGGATATAATCCACAGGTTTATAATTGCTATTTTATGGTTATTTTATTTGTTATTTTATTTTATTGTTACTGTTATTTTTATTTTATATAAAAGAAAGATTAGTATTTTTGCATACATAAATGCTATATCTTTAATCGAAACTTCTTGACAGTATTGCTTTAAGGCTCAGTTTTACCATTTTAAGTGACTTGTTTGTTTTATTCGTAGAAGTGCTTTCACTGTATTTATGATATTATGATTATATTATTATATGTATAACATGTATGTGGATTTTATTCATATGTTGGTCACAGTTTGGTATTGTATAAAGTACTGCGTATAATCATACTCAAGAAGCTGCAGATTTCATCTACTCGACTGTAAATAATTCGATTAAATTTCCTGGGGTTTACGATTTTGAATAGCTGTCAACAGGCCACGTCCTCTCAGATGGACGAATAATCAAAGTAGTTTTTGTTTCATTGATGGCGGTATTATTAGAATAATACGACCAGATCTGGCAAATGATTTGTACAGTTAAAAACTTATTATTGCTATATAATATTTGTTGATTTTTCAGGATGCTTGTTAAACACTTCTGTTCCATTAAGCTCGTTTGTATCATCATTGAATTTAAATTAGAAGATGAAGAAATAAATGCTGTCTTATCCGCGGAGTACAGTGTTGCCACAGGGGGCGATATATATCACCCGGCAATTTTTGGACTAATATACGATATTTTGATTATCACGGCGATATTTAATTTTTTTTACTAATCAGGTATTTTTACCGCAATTTGTCGGCTGCTGCAGACAATGAAACATCACTTGCGGAGAAGAAGACTTCTTTCTTTAATAAAAAAAATTGGATCGAAAGGGAAGCAGCCCAAAAGGCATTAAAGAAGGCAGCCAATGATTCTGCAGCTATGATTGTTGTAATTAAATATTATTTGTTGTATTATTACCCAATTGAATTAATTCATTAACAGTATTATGTTTTATGAAGAGTTTTTAAAATATAAATTAGTAAAAATCTACTGTTTGAAATATTTTTAAAGGGTAATACTTACTATTTTTGGCAGGCGATATTTTAGACTGCCGGCGATATTTTAACCATGATCAGCTGTGGCAACACTGGGAGTATCTTTCTGAAAAAGCGTAGCTTTTGTGTTTGTTAGCTATATAATTTCTGTATTTGGTATTCATGGTTTTAAAAATATATAAACGCATAAAAATGTTAACATTTATAATTTAAAATATATACTTACATATATAAATTTATACAACACATACTTACAGTAAAGCTATATTTCAACAGCAAAGAGCTTTGCGGGATTTGCTATTGTTATAAGCCTGCTACTCTCTGTTGATTATCATATATTCTTAAATCATTGTTTTATTTTGACCATCTCTTTCAGATTATTTAAATGACAATATTTAAATCCAAACATCTTATTAAAAAAATCAGTCATCCTTGGATCCCTCAGTTCGCACCGTTTCATACTTGGAAGATGTCTTCACTTAAACTACTTGGGTAAGATTGTATGCATTTCGTTCATTGTTACTTGAAAGTAGTAGTTTGTTTATTATGGAAATTTTTTATATATATAAAGTTAGCACTCTTCATTAAATCTACATAATTTTAATGTAAGCAAGCATTATTATTCTTACTTGCATTGATCCCATTAAAAAATAAACCTTTTATTTTAATGCATGTATAATCTGTTTAATCTATTTTTCATTCATAACTAAAGTGTTTTTTTACTTCTTATTTCATCATACCTATGTAATATGTTGAATGCACTTAAGATAGAACTTGATAAAGTGTAGAGTTACATTAAGGCACAGTTTTACCATTTTAACTGACTTGTCTGTTTCATTCGTAGCAGTGTCTTCACTGTATTTATGATATTATGCCGCTTTCTCCCTAAAATGCATATCATCATTTCAAGACTGCATGCAGAGTATATGGATAGATTACAATATGTTAGGCGCACATGTTTACAATATGGAAAGCTGTATAATGTACTATCCGTATGTTTATATATACTCCACTGAGTAGAAGTGTCAAAGTGAACAGGTACGGGAAAAGTCCATTTGGTGGTTAGATAGATGTCCCTATTGGAGATACCTTATGTGATCTGCTTACACTACATCATTCAGTACACCCCCCTATTTTTCTCTATTCCTCTAATGATCCGGTTAACCTTTCTGTCTAATTTCCGACTATCATAGAATGCTAAAATATTAAGGTAGAAATGTTTTGCGTAACTACTATTAGTTTGAAATGCTATTTGCGGTATGGTATTGGTAATAATCTGTGTAAAGCAAAATACCTAAACTGAAAATAAAGATCCTAAGACATAAATTTTAATGAAGGAATTCAACATGCTTTTTCTAGTCTGAAATATATGGTAAAAATGGTTCATTTAATAAAGTAAAAATCAAAATTCACAATTTACAAAAATATAACTTTATGTATTTACCATTGAGTAAGAATGACAAGAGTTGTCATTATGTTCATTTTATTGATTCATTTTTTCAACCTTAGCATTTTTACAAAATTATAAATGTTATTATATAAGTTGTGTAATTCATGTTAAAATAATTAAGTTTCATATTATTATAAACCAGACACATATTTATAGACACACCAGACACATTTATATCAGTAATATAAAAGTTTAATGTCATGGGATTTCAAAAAAATTTGAACAGGCATGGGAAGCACACAATTTACCTGATTGAAGGCATTATGCTTAATATATTATTTATATTAATTTAATTTATTTAATAGCGTAGCGTATTTAGGTTCTCTTTTTTCATACCTTACTGATATCAAATTTCTAGCAAAAATAAAGATTAAAATGAGATGAATTTATTTGCAGATGATACAAATATTTTTTGCAGTGCTTAAAATTATACTATGCTTGAGGAAAAGTCAAACAAAACTCTGAAGGAATTACATAAATGGCTTACTATAAATAGATTATATTTTTAAATGTTGATCAAACGCACTTTTTAATTTTGAGTAAAAAGAAAAATATATTTTAAAGATAGAATTAAAACTAGAAAATCATATATAATAAAGTAAGAAGAAAATACCTTGACGTGTCACTCATTAGAAAACTTAGAATTAAAATAAAAAACATAAAATAAACTAATTCTTATTGTTTACAATATTATCTACTGTCTATCCAAACTTGGAATCTATCTAATTGCTTCCAAAATAAGCTATGCAGTAGAGTTTTTGGCAAAAGAAATAATAAACGAATTAAGCAATTGATGTGTCGATAAAAAGGTTTCTAAAAATTACCTTCAGGAAAATCAAATTGAAATAAATTATACAAGGCATTTTAGATATTAAACGTAAATGAACATAGTAAACTAAGGTTAAGCTTTTTATTCCATAGATTAAAATATAATAATTATTATGAAACAAAGTATGAGATAGAAAAGAGCGGAAGGTTACTAGATTTAGGTTACTTATTTCTAAAGTATGAGATAACTATAAGAGAAATTAAAAAATATTCATAATATATGTACAAGGAACAATAGTAATGTTTACTTAGCTATAGTGCTTCTTTTAATTATAAAAATAAAATCAATGATGAAGCTTCAATAAATGGAATGAACTTCTAAACGAAATATAACAAATTAAAAATAACTTATTTCAATGATTATTTAAACAAATATTATGTAACAAAGTATTACCTTTAAACTTAGAAAAGGGCCACAAGTTTTTCATTCTGCTATAAATGCACTTATATGTTTTATGAAATAATCTTTAGCTACAATATGAAAACATATACACCATAGATGCCTTGAATAAATTTACATTCAATTTTCACTATTTTATAACATACCTTAAAATGTATGTCATGCAAATTATGTGCTGTTTTTACTTCTTGGATTTAGTTTGGTATTTATGCTATTTTAACTACTTACATAATCTGCAGCTAATATATATGTACTTATGTTTCTTTTTTATATTTTGTTACAATTTCTTGCAGTAATATACCTATTATAATCTGTAATTCAATTGGGGACCAAATCGTTTAAATTACCTGTCTTTGGCCCCTTTGACGAACATTCTGTTTATTGTCATATATGCATAATTAGTGTTTTCTTTTGTTCTAAATAAAGTATTATTATTATAATTATTATTAATAAATATTTTAAAAATTATGTTATACATACTACTTTAGCCCGACATCTTTGTATTAGTAGAAGAAAGAGTTTTGTTCATTTTGTCTATTTGAACAGTCATATGCAACACACAATTTACCCGAATTACATAATTTTATTTAATAAATTCAAAGTGTCGGATAACAATAGCTTGGCTATCTCCGTTAAAAAGAAGTGCTTTAAATTAAAAAAAATATACTTATGTAAATAGTGTATTTTTATTTTTGAGTGATGGGTCTTATTATGGTATTTATGGTATTTACACTCATGCGTTATTTGACAACATTTTCTTAGCTAATCAAAACAGTAAATGTTATGTAATTTGAAAAATAATACTCATTATTGAAAAACTAAATCAAAACACAAAGCCATATTAGCTACAGAAATTTATTAATTTAATATTTCGCCGTTGCGTTCACGGCTTCATCATAGATTTGAGATATACCTAACTGAAAATGGAATTTATAATAATTTAAAAGAATATATTACTGAGTGTGTTAAAGTTAACTAAAGATTAAGAAAAAGAAAATTACATCATAAATAACTCACAGATAACAGCTAGCACTAATCGTGTGTCTAAAAATAGATACAAGTTGCAAATATAAAGTACAAGATGTACAAGAGATGAAAGAATTCTACTGATATACTCTTTATTACTTATAATACTGATAGTATATGTAAGTGATCGAAAAGCTAGAACTTTTATAAACTTTAGGTTGTACTTTTATGCTTAAATTAAAAATGTTATAACAGTATTTAAAAAGGAATCACCACTTCAACGTTTTTGTCTTACTACCATTCCTACTATTCCATACATGTAGAAATTTTAAAATGTCACAAATGTTTTATATATATATTTATTATATGAAATTTTAAACTAATTCTAGTAATAACTTTATTATAATTTTAATTTTTCGCTGGTAATTTCTGCAAATATTATACACAAAACTAAATCCGATTTATACACTATTTTATATTAATAGTCGAAGGTGTTGTATACATTTAAATTAGTATCATTGTATATAAATCTAGAATTGTAACGTTGTCTTTTTTATACCGACTTCATATAAGAAGTTAAATGTTTGAAGTGTTCTGAAAGTAGATATTTGAAAAAAGTTCACAATTCTTATTTATTTTATTATTTTTACATAGCATACAGCTAGCCAACTATAATTGTACGATTTCTGTATTATATTTATATCTGAGCAATATTTCTACAGTATAGTTGCATAATAATTAATAGACAACCATACAAATTAATAATTATTTTAATTGTAAGACTTATATTACGTATACACCACACAGAGTGGCATGTTGAGATGGAATTTTATCCTTTGTATTGTCCTATATATATATACGTATATATATATATTTAAAATTATTGTTACTTGTTGGATTTATTTGTATAGCTACAATACATATTATGCATATAACATTTCACATGATTTGTGTGTACTTTTGAATTTGGTCGTTAGATTATAATTTTATATTAATATCATTAAGAATTAATGCTTAATGTAATACCGTAGATTTTTTAAGTACAGTGTAATTCGCTTATATCAAACATTCATCTATATAAAGGTTTTTCAAATGTCCCGGTTTGCGCCTTCCCCCTCCCTTATATTTTATATCTTAATCGAGTTTGCCTATATCAAAGTTTCTGGTCTTCATTAGTAATTTTACTTAGCACATTTCACAACGGGGACAGTGGGAGAACCATAAGCTGGAATCGGTTGAGACCTCGATCCATAAAATACTTTTAGCCAGGTAGAGTCAGAACTCAATTCTCTAATACTTTAAACGTAAAAAGCTTGTAATTAATTATCCTACATTTAATATCTCCCATGTGCATTCAAAAACAGTTTGATTGTCATCTACATACTACCCCGCCCAGTAATGGGTAGTCTTGATCTCAATTTAATGACGTCTATAGTTATCTCAATTCACTCGTATACTGATTGTTCTATATAGATTGTTGGTTATTATTGTATGGACACTTTATTTTTTGTGAATTATTAGTTATCTTGTTTCTATCACGGCTGGTGTGTTTTTGCATTCACTCATTATTCCATAAACCATTTTTTATTTCAGTGTTCATTCCAATGTTATAATTTTATAATCAGAAACACTGTTTTAGTTAGTTTAACAATTTTAACATATCTGTTGCATAAATATATATTACATGATTAACATAGGTTTTTTTTCTATAAAAACGTAAAGTTTACCTATATCGAGATTTTTTCTGGCCCTTCAAACTTTGATATAGGCGAATTCTACTGTATATAAATGCATCTATTTTTATTCTCTAGAATTAGTTGATATAAAACTTTGCACGTATCACTTCTTAGTTATGTAAGCAATTAGAAAGAAAATTCGTTTTATCTCCAAATAAAAATATTTTCTTAATATTCATACATTTTTCATAAACTTGTGTGTAAATATATAATATAGTTATATTTTTTATGTTTTAGCCATTTACAACACTTTTTACAATAATAAGTATTTTATAAAGTAAGAAACATTATTTTTATTGTTATTTTTAAACGAATAAGTCTGTAATCAAATTTAAATCAATACATAAATTTAATAAATAGAGCATTTAATTTAATTTTGAAAAATACAGATGTATACCTGTACGAGATTGTCAAATACATGTTATTAATTAAACCGTAAAACCCTTATTTGGCTTAAACAGTTTTTATTCAAAAACAACTTCTCAACCAATTTGTTTTTTACATTCACTTATGAAATGCATTACATACAACTTGTTTGTAATACATTAAGCTAATTTATAAACCCGATACAGAATTTACTCTTAATGTGTTCTTTACAATTTTTCATCCTAGAGAAGTATGAGTTAGTATCAGCCAATCAAAATACGAAAATTATCAGGCTTTACAACTCGTTTTTTTCTTATAATGCAGAAAGCAATGCTATGTATTTTAGTGTATTCGCTTACCTCAATTTACTTTTTCGGCTTCTATTCCTTGAATTTACAGCCTTGTTAAAGTGTTTGATGTGATTTCAACTGTGAACTTTTGTCTTCATACTATTATTCTCTCGAAACGGTGTACGACTTTTTCAAGTAAATTTGTTAAACATTTTGTGATTATTATGTCCAACGATAACTGTACCAACAATCTTCTTGGTGACAATACAGAAGATCGTTCAGTTAGTCGATTTAGATTTTCTTTTCGACAGAAAAAACGCAAAGACCAGAAAAAGAACGATTCAAATTTGTTACCGCAACCACCTAAAGAGTTAACGTAAGTTATAATAATTATAAATTTAAATTCCGATATATATATACACCTTCAATATTTTTCTTTTCTCTGCACAATTATTTTAAATTGAATAACAAGCAATAAAAAATTGAAGATACTTTTACTTGATTTCCACGGCTATTTAAACTATAGAAAGCGTTCGACTATTTTGTGTAAACGTCATGTTTCATGTTTAATAACCAATATATGTACTTTTATTTTGTACATATTGTAGATATGTACAAAATTATAGATAAAGTAAAATAATATTTACGTGTTTCGTGAACTAGTTGATTTAGTAAGATTTCGTTCTAAAAATTAATTATTGGATACGAATATAATAGGTACATGCATTGCTAAATGTTTAAAATAAGGGAGCTTCTTTTTCGTTATTTAATTTTAAGAAATGACTTCAAGAATAATGTTATTTGATATGACGTTTCAGTTGAATTAATTTTTACATATGTGTAAGTGTATTATTTAAAAAACAAAATTATTAAGAAATTCTATATTAATTTTTTGTTGCAAAACGCCTTTCATTTAAGCATTTTCTCTGTTATATACATATATATTATATTGTCATGTCTTCTATTGAAAATAGATATGAATTATTTACTGTAAACTTTATGTTATTTAATTTACTTTTATTGTAATCTATTTTCTCTTAGCAATGTAAAACTGTTATTATCTTCATTTAGTAAAATATTTTGTTAATATATCCTCTACACTAATGGATTTTTATTGTTTTTATTTACCTCTACAATATAATTTAGATATTATCCGATTATATTTCAATCAGGTATATGTTCATTTAGAGCATTTGAGAATATATCAATAAATTTAAACATTTAATCAATATTATGTTGATATTGGTTGTTCACATATTGACTCTTCTGCACTTCTATCTGATTCGAGCCAATTAATACAACTAATGATAAGAGTCATGGGTTATGTATAGAGAATTTTGAAGCTTTTGAAAAATAATATCTCTAAAACAATAAATGTTGTAGAAAAGGTTTGGGTATAAATACGTGTAATTATATTTTACAGATACTTATGATGTGTTAAACTTGTATTTATGGTCTTAGAATTATATAAAAATCATACTTATTTGATGCTCATTTATATAAAAATTATTGAAATGTAACTATTTTCTATAATTTAGTATAATTTAAAACTAGATGAATACGAAATCAATGTTAAATAAAACTAAACTATTATTACTCTGGATAAGACAATAAATAGATAATAATTATCGGTTTAAAACAAGTTTATCTAGATTAGATTCCTGACATTTAATTAGCCCTAAGTTTCAATTGCAATCAAGAGCGACAGAGTTGGTCAAAGTCACTGCGTTGGAAATATGCTGAGTAAATTGAATTAAACATTTAAAAGAAGTTGTTTATCATTCATCTTAAGTCTAATTCAATGATGAATAAATAAGGTATAAATCTATAAGGGAATAATTTGTATCCCATATTTTAATCTATTTTTAAAACACTATACAGTTACAAATGAAAGCAATGAATCATCTTTTAGTGGTGCCAAAATTATTCTTCATTTTAATAGCGACCTATTTTATATTTACCCCTAATTTTTAAATCTACTTTAACTCTAGTTAAATAGTTAACATCTATTCGGATGTCTAGACGGTTTAGACCAACAACATATAAATCATTTAAATGTTTCAAAATCAATGTGTTATTGTAAATCCATACATCTGTGTAAATTAAATAATAATGTAGTAACTAATATGTATTTTTTTCGTTTTGGTCAGCAATTCCTGATTAATTACGCCATAAAGTTTTATATTGTTCTCGTAAGGTACTTACGTATTATTTCATTGTTCACTTCACGTTTATGACGTTTATACGACGTTAATAGGTTATATTTAGGATATAAGAAAATGTGTACATTATAATTAATGTTATCATGTTTCATTAATTTTTAATTAATTGATTAATATAAATTAAGAAGATAAGTTCCACAACACTATGAAAGTTTATTTCCTGAATTTTCAGTACGTGTGTACCTT
>JAYRBW010053079.1:0-11100 GCA_036023295.1 Invenusta paracnida
AACTTTCTTGTTTCCTGTTTATAATTGTTTATATTACTGTTGAAAAAGTCATATTTTGACGAAAGCGCTCCAGTTTTTTTTTCTTTGAATATACCTACTTCTATTATTCACAATTACTTTATTTTTATTAAACTGTGCGTCAGTGAACAATTTATTTTAAATCAAATTAATGTATGCTTAGAGTTCCCTACGGGTATGGTAAAAATTAGCTACTCTTAAATGGTTCCATAAGTACCATAAATAAATATAACAAGTTTATCCATATAAACATATATTCTGTTATAACAAGCAGGATATCTCATAACAACAGTTAACGTTTACATCACAGCAGAAGCATTAGTAAATGTATCTTTGGATAACTGGGCATCATCATAGTTAAAACATTTAGATACCTCATGATCTGAATGATACCTCATACCTAATTTAACCGAGATACCTCATAGCTAAATGTTTTAACTATGAGGTATCTCGGTTAAATTTATGAGTCATCTACCTCGTCTCTAAATAAATGTCTATTGAATGGTGTGGGTTGACGTACTAATGATACTGGTGTTTTTGTTGTTATTGTTGTTGCAGACCTCTTTTCTCCCATCAGATCAACCAATCAACGTTGGTTTAACGAAGGTACTCGAGAACGACGCGTTCGTTTTTAGGTCTTTCACTTCACCCCTCATGCCGAAGCTTTCTATCTACCCCGCCAGAGCCGCGCAGCCGAGCCAATGATCCTTATTCACCTCCCCGACACATCTGCTGCACTCGCTGACATCGAGACCCTTCACCCTGCGACCATAATAATCATCACTGGGACAGTGACTGCTTCTGAGCTGAGCCAGGACTACCTCCTCCCTCCTGTTCTTGCTATCCCTCTTGATTTTTCCCTCCTCGTAAATTCTTCTCTCCCTGATTTCCAACTCTGGCTTGTACTTCACCTTCCTCCTGACCCATCTCTTCGCCACTTTTAATTCAATCTCTACCTCCTCCTAGTCCATCTCTCTTACCTCATTCGCCATTCTGTCTGCTTCCTCATTTTCCTCGATGTCAACGTGGCCCTTGACCCACTGCAAATTAACTCTTTTCCTCTCTGCCAATATTTCTACATCTTTTTTCAGCCTCTCCAATATTCTATTCCTGCTGTTGTCTTTTCCTTTCAGAGCCTCCAGGACTGCTTGACTGTCGTCCTTTGTATAAGACAGTGATATCTCTTGTCTCATTTTGCGCCCATTCGATTGCCTTCTCTAATGCAACCAGCTTAGCTTGATAACTGTTACCTATCCATCCTGCTGGGGCCATTCTGCTCCTCCACTCTCCTTCCGCGTCCTGAGTCACGCCCCTGCACTGCTAAAACCTCCTTCCATGACCCGTCACTGAAGATCACCTAGCTGCCAGACTTCTTCGATTTTGCCTTCAAACCTGCACCAGTTTCCTTCACTTCCTCCACACCGTCCTTCTTCGTGCATCTCTCAAGCTTAGTTTCAATTGTTATCTCCCCTATTCCTTTCCAGGACTCACTTACAGTAGATCACTTTCAAATTGAAGTCAGCCACTTAGATGAGCTTTTTTATTCTGCTATCAACAGCATACCGCACTAAGTGCAATATATTAGCTGTGTTAATTTTGTTGCCATCCAGATCAAAATTACGGCCTTGATAATCCCATTTATAATTACGCGCTTGAAGGAAACTTAGAAGCAGACGACGCTTGCTCTCGACTGCGACACCATGGTCCTCAGGGACTTCAACGCCCACCATGGCAGCTGAGACCCCAACAAAAATGAGGACGATCTAGGCAGAAGGATTGAAGACTGGGCCCTAACCCACGACTTCCTCCCTCTCAACGACGGCGCCAACACCAGAGTCAGCCTGCATGGCTCTTCGACTGCTCCCGACATCACCTTCGCACACTCCTCTTGGGAACCCATGGCCAGATGGTCGATCCTAGACCACATAGGTTCGGATCACCTCCCGATCCTGATCGAGATCTCCGGCCGGCCGACGAACACCAATCCTCGGCGCCCGGCTCGCTTTGCATACAAGAAAGCAGACTGGGCCTCTTTCTCGACCACCCTAGGCTCGAACCTGGAGGATTGGTTACCAAACCCCCCTTGCTCTGTTAGCGATGCAAACCGCAGGCCCTAAGAATAAGGCCGCCGACCACCACATCTCTCTTGAAGCACGCAGAGCAGTCAACACGGACTACCCCTGTAACAAGACCGAGAGCTGCAGTGCCTTCTCCCTAGGAGACCTCCAGCGCGCCCTTGATCACCTACCTGACAGGTCCTCCCCCATGTCCCGACGTGGTGTCCAACATTCTCCTCAGAAAATTGTCCACCCTGGGTAAGGACTGCCTCCTCCAGACCGTCAACCTTTCTTGGGCTCCTTGCTATGTGCCGGCCGCTTGGCGTCTTGACGAGATCCGCCCTATCCCCAAAGCTGGCAAGGACCCCGCCATCACCTCCAGCTACTGCCCAATCAGCCTCCTGAGCTGTATTGGAAAGCTGGTGGAAAGGATGGTCAACGAACGCCTCATCTACATCCTATAGGCCAGGCAGCCTCCACCCAACCCAGGCTGGCTTCCGCCAGAACCGCTCGGTGGACGAGCAGATTGCTGCTGTCACGCAGTACATCTCTGACGGCTTCAACTCTAAGAAGCCGGCGCGTAGGACCGCTCTCCTCCTGGCTGACTTCAGCCGTGCTTACGACCGCGTGTGGAGGAAGGCCGTGATCACCAAGATGGTCAGGAAGCAGGTCCAACCCTGTACCATCAGGTGGATCAACGGCTTCCTCTCTGACAGGCGAGGGTACGTCAACTGGCAGGGCTCCTCTTAATCCTCGAGAGTCTTCTCCGAAGGCCTCCTCCAGGGCTCGGTTCTCGCTCCGACGCTCTGGCTCATCTATATGGATGACCTGCTGGACAACGCTCCTGCCAATTGCCTGACCCTCGCCTACGCTGACGACACCACCTTCGGCGCCCAGGGAACTACGGTCCAAGACTGTAATCGCCTTCTCCTGCCTGCGGCTGACTGGCTCGACGTCTGGTACTCCAGGTGGAAGGTAACGCTGAATACGTGGTCTCATTCCACACCCTCGACCCCAGGGAGGTCAATGGCAAGGTTCGCCCCTCCATCTTCATAGGAGTCAACGTGCTCCCCTACGAACCCCACCCCCGTTATCTAGACGTTTCCCTGGACTGCCAGCTCACTTTCCACCACCATGCTAAGAAGACCAGCAAGCGCCTCTCCTCTAGAACCAAAGTCCTCCGTTGCCTCACAGGGCGGTCCTGAGGCCAAGACCAACCCACTCTCCGCTCGCTATACAAGACCTACGCCGAGTCTGCGGCTCTCCACGGAGCCTCCGTCTGACTCTCATCCTGCGCCGACTCCAACCGCGAATTCGTGGAAGTTCCCCACCGCGCAGCAGCCTGCACCATCATCAGGTGTACCAGGTCCACGCCTGTCTCGGCTCTCCTCCGAGAAGCAGGCCTCACCAGCCTCAGCAGCAAAGCCGTTTCCGCTTCTGCCACTCTCCAAGAGAAAGTCTTCCGCCACACTCAGGACACCTCTGCTAAGTCCGCGACCCTCCGCCACGTCCGACCGCGTGTTCGCTCCGGGGCACCGATAGTGCTTTCAGGCGCAACTGGCGGTCCTCCGCAACAGCTGCCACCAATAATGCCGGGATCCTGGACTCCCCCAGAGAAGACCTCACCAGGGGCCCCGCCCCCAAAGCTGCAAACCGCAAGGCCGCCGCGCTAAAGTCCCTCGACCTCCTCTCTCCGTCGGATATCACCATCTGGACCGATGGCTCTGCCACCAGCGGCACGACTCTCGGGGGAGCCGGAGTCATCCTCCAAGTTAAGGGATCTCTCCGCAGTGCCCTCGCTTACCCTGCCGAGCTCGTGGCCTCCTCCTTTAGAGCTGAAGCGGTCGCCTGCCTTCGGTGTCTGGAAGCTGCCCTGGACCTCCCGGACCTCCATGACCTTTCTGGGGTCCGCCTTCTCTCGGACTCTCAATCCCTTATCAAGAGACTCGCAGCAGGTCACCCTTGCCAGAGGAACGCCACTTGCAGGCTCAACTGGCACCGACTTATCGACCTGGGGAGGTCCCATCGCGTTGACCTGCAGTGGATCCCAGGCCACTGCGACATTCGTGGCAACGAGGATGCCAACGCCTAGGCCCGCAGAGGGGCCACCTTTGCGCAGACCACGCCTATCGACCTCACCTCCGCCCGCGCCACGATCCTCCGGGCCGCAACCTAAGAGGATTCTCGCGCTATTCCGCGGACCCCACGCCGCCATACACTGCGCCTGTCTCGCCGGAGGCCGCTTCCTCGCTCCGCCTCACCTGTCGCGCTCCGACAGTGTTGCCTTAGCGCAACTCCGCACAGGCCACTCTCCTCTCCTATCCGCGTAACGCCACAGGATTGGCTTTGTCGACTCCCCCACTTGCCCCTTCTGCCTCCGCTTTCCGGAGGATCTTCCCCACCTTTTTATTTTCTGCCCCTCTCACTCTGTTCTTCGTCTTTCTCTTTTCGGTGACAGCCCCTCCCTCGCTATTCTCGCAGATGGAGAACGTGTCGTGTCCTTCCTCAGGGGATTGGGGTGCTGACGCGTCCCCCAGACCGGAAATGAGATAGACAGACAGTAAAATATTGAAAATTAAAAACCGTGAAATACCGGGAATTCGATTGGGATGATAGCGCGGACTCCCTTGTTAAAGCATACATTTAACATTAGCTATTAAAGGCTTATGTTTATATTTTTGTTTTATACAACAGGCCTCTTATATGTAATGAAATTCCTGAAATTTGATAATTTGTCCTGAATTTCCTGAAATTCAAAACTTAATAGTGTTTTAATAGTTATTGTTAAACTAAAATAGAGGATTATAAGGAATCAAATGCAGAAAAGCTCATTGAATCAACAGATAATTTTTTTATTCGCCCAGTAAGCAGTCGATGGCTATCATTGGCATCAGTTTGTATTCGAATTCTAAAGTACTACACAGTGGAGGATTCAGTGGGAGGGGGGCACGTGCCCTGAGCATTATTGGCGCCTATTCTGTTAAAGTTTAAAAAGATTAAAAAATTTTGAATGTGGCAGATAAATGAACTATTTTAAAGGAATATATATTCCATTAATAATATTATGTTATTATATTAAGGTTCCGCGTGCACTGTTGTATTGCATTATATTATGTGTATATATATAATATTTATATACTATATAATTTATCATTCTACTCAATATTAAGCACGCGAACAACCCCTCCTACATTATACTTCAAACACAAAAAATCAAGCCTTCTCGTCTAATTTCTATGAATACCATTATCAAATCTAATATTAAGAGATCCATTCTATATTACAGTTCTTTGTACAAATAACGCATATATGTTATATAATCACCAACATTTCTTTTAGTCAGACTAATACAGGCACATGATCGGATCAGTAAATATAATAGCCAACCGATCTGTATATACCTTATGACACTTTTACTTTTCGTCCTCATAAATCAATACAGTTATTCACTTACCTTAATATTATAAAAGAATATTCAAACTGACATATCTGATGTTACAGAAGTTATTACCAATTACCGCAAAAAAATCGCTTGCTTACTCTTATTTGTTCCCCTAAGTTATTTGTTGTGCTCAGTAAACTTAATCAAGGATTCCTATATAGTAACTATATTATGAATCCTTGACTTAATATACAGGGTGAGTCAAAATTCTCCATACAAATAATAAAGAAATTATTTATACAAAGTCTCCATACTAAACAAACTAATACAAAGCAGTAATAAAGCATTCAGAATTATCAAAGATTTATATGACAATTAAGTTCAAAATCACAAAATGTGTTTGATATGTTGTCCTTGCACATTACGGCACATTGTCATTCGCTCTTCCCATTCACGAAAAACATTCCTCAAAACTGTAGGGGGGATCTGGTTATACGCATCAGTGATGCGCTCTTTAAGATGATGAATATAGATGATTGGTACACAATAGCTTTCAAATGCCCCCAAAGATAAAAGTCTAAGGGGTTTAGACCATGGAGGCCATACAGCAAATATAGGGAGAGAGGTAATCGAGAATTGTATGGAGACTTGACTCACCCGGCCCTGTAGTGTGATTCAAGCCTGTTTGGCGTATATATATGGCTATATATATATATGGCTATCTCTGGTCTAAACAATACTTTGCTATTATTTTTACAGCATTCAGCTGACATATACTCATAGAGAATAAATTGATATATATATTTATATAACATTTGATTGCTTAGAAACTAGAAATGTAGTTCATACATATACATACATTTAAATACCTGTAAAAATAAAAACATTATTCGAAATTTAAAAAATTGGCGCCTTTTTAAGGCGCCCCCCCCCCCAAAATTCTGGATCCGCCACTGCTACACATTACTGAACATATCTTCTGAAAAAATTTCTAAGTCCAACAAGTTTCCAACGAATGATCAGAGATACAAAGGAATAAATATGTCCTTATAGGATGCATCCATTTTGATTTGCCTTTCAGGCCTGTTTGTTAAAAACATTGGTCACTTGGAGGTCCCTGGTGTAGTGACTGTGTTGTAATTATATCCCTTCAGTGTTGTGTACCTTGAAACTTGTTAGTTCTTTTATAGCTTTTATAGTACGCTTGTACTTTGAAACCATATTATTATTACTGATATTTTAATAAATTACTTGTACTTACTTATTACTTGTAATATTTTTTATAAATAAAAGGGTGTGACATGTACTGGTGTAGAGGAGAAAGAGCCCGTTAAAAATGTTCTCTTTAAAAAAATTATATGTTATAAAAACAATGTCCTGAAATTTTACAAAAAAATTAAATTGCAAAACATGTAATTTTACAAAAAATTTCTGATTGTAAGTATTTTTTTCTTATGATTTGAGTCTCAAGACTATTTTTCTCATGAATTCAAATTTTACTTTTATTGTTATAATTTTGTATGAAATGAAATAAGGAAATGGTTAAGTTGAGATCTTTCTGGTATTTTCTTGACAGTCAATTCATATACTGTCTTCAATTTGCGACTATCCAATCATATCCACATAATTCCATGATTTTATTTTGAACGATGAATTTATATGATATAAAAAATATTGTTATTTTAATTGTAAAAATAGATTTTAGATGCGTTATTTGCTTTTTGTCTAATAAATCTTTACAAATTTACTGCTATGCTCTAAAGTGTAATTATTTTATTGAATTGTTTTCACTTTAAAATGATGTCGGTAAAGCGAATACTTAATATATCATGCTATATTTTAAATACACTAAATTATAATTATATTTTTAATTGATTTCTAATTATTTCACAAGTGGATAAAAACATTAATCTGACTAAAGGAAATATAATTTCGAATGTGTTAACTTGCTTTCTTTGAGAGCTAAAGTGAAAACCCCCTCCGCAAAAGATTTTACATTTTCATGGGTTTTTTTTTAAGAAGTATTTTTTGATCAAACAATGTATTCTATGTCTTTAGAAATATATTCCCACGCATTAGTTTAACTAAATTATAGTGTAAGCAGCATTATGAATATGTTAACATACTTTTGGAGGGGGCTAAAATGTATACCACCCCTCTTCGGAGGGTAAAATAATATACAATGGGAACTTTGATTTCCTGTAGAATATCCCCCTCCACGGAGAAAACCCTAACAAATAGGTCCAGGTACGAAGGGTTACTATTGTAATGTATACTTGACAATTTATTTCTTGTTTAAATTGTAATATACACCGCTTATAAATTTCTTACAGATGTTCCGAATTTGTAAATGTATATTTGAATATTGTTTAGATAAGGATGGAATATAGAATTGTTTTTTTACTTTATCAAAAACTTTTATATAATTGATCGATATAGGTCAGTTTTATATATTATGTATATTATTTTACCACCAATAAATCGATCAAGTAATAGAATGATGAATAGTATATTACTAATGGTACATAAGTATTAGTAAAATAGAAACAATTACGATATCTGTGAAATAATTATGATTATCCAGGCTTTGTCCGCTATGTAAGTGCCTCTGGCTCCCGTGGGCTACTATGTACTTTTGTGTCTTTTATAGTTTTGTATTTTTCTCTTAACATGTTTGTTGCCCTAAAATATATTATTATTATTATTATTATTAATTCTGGTTAATAAGATAATAAAACGCAACAATTCTTTTAAGTTAATCATTCATTTTAAATACAAACAGGAGAGCCAAGATGTTATGTAGAACAAATCAGATTATATTATTTAAAACATTTAATGTATTTTGAATCATAACATCATCATGAAATAAAGAAAAGGTTATACAAAAATATTATGTCTTGACTTTCCTCTTTGTACTTAAAATTCGTATTTTAAATCTCTCCTTGATACTGTATATTATGACAGACTATATAAAATTTGTGCATATATGTGTATTCCTATTTTTATATATTGTGTTATAACTGTTTTTCTGTGTATATATGTATACTTTCATACATATATTAATTTAGTTTTACCTTTTTAATTGTGCCAAATTAGGTGCTGTAATATTTAAATTTATATGTACTCATTACATAGTGTGAACATGTTTTTATGTTATCGAAAGTACGCATACATAATATAGACGTCCTTCAAATGCAATCTTCCATTGATATCAAATGGATACGTATCACTTGATACGATCATTATCTGCTTGAGCTCACGAGTAAACTAGAGACATATTGTACAAGATTTTTATATCACTTATGTACGCACCTTTAGTTTACATGTTTCTGGTTTATATTATAGATTGTTTAACTTAAATTGCCAATCTAGATGTTTGATGTATAATACAATATCTATGGTTTATATTTAATCATTTGATATTTAGGCAGTGTTGAAATAGAAATATAATATAATATATATTATGTAGATAAAATAACGTACCCTCGTCAGTACACTTTACAACTCTCTCATTCGCATTATCCTTTTTCAATGTTTATCTGTGACTAAGATTTTGCTAACTTGGTTTCTTAAATAAGAGTTTGATTGACATAACTTGTATAGAGGCAGGTTATTAATTATATATAGTTATAAGTTTAAATAGTATATTTAAATCTTTAAATAAACTATAATTTTTCTATACTACTCTGACAGAAGTACACTGATTATTATTTATTTTATACATTATCTTTAATGAATTGGGTTATATTATTTCTAATCATACACAGCAATAAGGTGTGTGACGCATTTGAACAATTATTAAATTATTAATTTCACCTCTTATTTCAGGTTGAAACCCGTTATTTTATGGTGGAGCGTTACTATGGTTCGGACCCTCAACCACCGTCACCAATAGTTCATCTTAACCATTTCGCATCTTCTTGATTTTACTTTCTGCTCTTTCTATACCCTACTGTATATGTGATTTCATCCGATCCCCGTCTCAGGTTCCACTCTTCAGAGCTGCTATGCATAGTGTAATTTTATTTGTCTTCATTGTTTTACATTTTCAGAGTTCTACTACTGACGAGTAGTAGATTTAATGTTTAACAATTTTTATCTGATATTTTACAGGAACACTAATTTAATTGGAATCACATGCGAATGTTTTTCGACTTTGTCTATATTATTGTGATTTCTGACCCTATCTTTCGTCTCTGATATTCCTAATATCATCTTTCGTATACAAATTTTATTTACTAGAAACACATATTATATGTTATATCGTCATATATCAATGTATATTTTAACAATCACTATATAGCAGTTTAATGTGTAGCCTAGTTATTAAATGAAAAACTATAGTATAAATGACTTCACAGAAACAAAGATATATTTTTGAAAATTCTTAGAAATGTATATACATAAGTTGTATATGGCAGTGTCTTTTATATTTTTATTAAATATGGTGCTATATTATTCTATAGTTCGTAAATTTCGATAAAGATCTAAATCACCTATGCTTTTATACATTGTTTTAGTTAAGAAATCTTAGTTACTGTTTCTCTTTATATATATATATATTCTTTCATACCTTCGAACAAGAGAAGTGATGAGAATTATCTTGTTATCTTATTTTCACTGTATTCTATTACCGCCTTAATTTACATAATTTATTATGCTCAATACAATATCTATGTATAATATATATTTATCTATAATTATAACTATTAATGTACATTTCGAGATAATTTTATGTTATGAGAACTTCCTGAAATGCGTCTTTATCTCACATTGTCCATATATAATTAACTAAGGCGCTTGCATCATAGATTTTGTTACTGAAGTGTTTGTTAATGGAACTTTGTGTAAATTATACACTTAATTGTTACTACATTGTGTCTGTTAACAAAGTTTCTCCTGTTATTGTTTAAAAATATAATATTTTAATGAATTTTAATGATTTTTAACGCACAACTATTTCAGGACATATTAAACCTTTTCAGTACTTAGTTCCAACCTCTAAAAAACTACTTGGTCTAATAATTTGTGGAAATACTATGAAGCTAGTGAAATTCTAAGATCTTGACTTCTTTTTAATTTAATTTTGGTTCTTTCTTCTTGAATTATCATAATAATAAAATATATTTATAAAGCGCTATATCTAGGCAGAGCCTAATCAAAGTTCTAAAAATATTACAGAATTAATAGGTATATAATGATATACAGTAATAATATGTATAAGAGAGTAATATATACATAACGATCCAAGTAAAGTGGGAGGAAAAAAAGGTATGCTTTAAGATTTGATGAAGGTTGTTGTTAAGATTCCGTTGGTGGCCCAAGTCGGGTCGCCCCACGGTTCTATTCAAAGTTAAGAATAGAGAGCGAGGCGAATGGGGTCAGACGACGGACAACGAGCGAGGAGGGGGTCAAGGTTGCCTATGGCACCAAGACATTGAAGGCGGGGAGGATAGGCCAGTATCCAGTCCAGAGTTTAGAGATGGTGGTGGCTTCCTTCCTGGTGTGAGAACGGTGAACGTCAAGCGGGTTTCGACCGTCGAGTGTGAGGAGGTATGAGTGTCGGCTCTTGTGGGGTTCCTCGAGCTTCTTGCGGGATTTGGAGAAGATGAGACGTTTGGAGGTGGCGAGGGCACTTTGGAG
>JAYRBW010053090.1:0-11100 GCA_036023295.1 Invenusta paracnida
GCCACACAATCCCGCGCACTTTTAAATTTGAATTTGGCGCAAAATTTTGTTGCCATGGAGTCTTATTGCCAGGGGGGGGGTTGAGTTAGAAAGACACCTTCCCTACTACTTTACAGACGCGCATGTTCTCTTACAGACGCGCGCGTTACTTGAATACACTGACAGTCGTACCATTGGCTGAGAGCTGTCCCGATTCTGATTGGACGCGAAGGGGGAGGGGGGGTGAGCCAGAGATCTACCTTCCCTACTACTACAGAGCATTTATCTACATACTATCGAATACTCATAAAAAATGTATATGCTTAATAAAAAATTATACAATATAAATGTTACATTAAAACCGTAGTAATTTTTGCCCGAGACCAACCATACTGAGACTATAATAGTCCATTATTCCGTCCAAATAATACCATAGCATTGATACGATGAATGGACCATTTTACTCAAGAGTGTATGTATTTAATTTATATTAAAATAAGGAATCATGTTGAATGGTTGGAAAAATTGACTTATATAGCTAATGGTGTAGATTAAAACAACCAGCAGTTTTCCTAATTAGAATTTTAATTATGCTTTTAGGAAGAAATAACTTTACTTAAAATGCCCGAATAATTTCCATGGCATCTTACGGTCATAAGAATAGTAAAATTATGAACTTCTTCATTTATTTAAAATAAGCATGTATATCTAAGAAAAAAATTTAAATGCACTAGAAATATTTGCTTAACAAGAGATTCATTTTTACAAAGATTTATACAATAATAACTTAATCTTCAATTCGGAAAAAACTGAGCAAATAAAATCATTTTAGTGAAAGGTGTATATGTTTATTCATCATTAAACTAAACGTTAAATTTGAATTAAAAGCTTCACATAATCTTGTCTTTAAAGTTACGTATGAGTGTTTGAGATAACTTAAGTTGTTTATCAACATATTTTATATAACTTTGTTTTCCATATTTTCCAATTAATTTTCAAACATATTTAGCATCACATAAAGTACAAGTTTATTTTCTCGTTTTTTCTTATAATGTAATGTTATGTTGTAAAGAATTATGTTTAAATAACTTTTCTATTGTTTAAGTATATAAAACTGTTATGTCCCATGTCAAATTGTTTATGGTTTTTAATTTGCTTAATAATTCTTCTAACACAATTTTACTTTTAATAACTTAAAAAAAAGTTGTGTTTATTTATTTATTTATATGATAGTTTGTGTTTATTTATTTTTATAATTCATTCCAATAAAATAATTAATCAGAGCAAATTTTATCATTATCACAATAAAGATGTATCAAAGTCAATAACGCTCAATATATAGCTTACTTATAGTCTAAAATGTTTATTTTGAATTACGTTTTTATTATATTTCCTTAAACATTGAAATTGTACAATTATACTATGTATCAAAAATATATAATAATTTCATTATTATTAAAGGTATATTAATTATGTACCTATTATAAAATATATAACTATACGCATTATCAAATACATAGATATATATTAATTTGAAAATAATTTATAGATAATGACCGATATCAAGAAGATAAATTTGTTATAAGTGCATAATACAAAACAAAAATCGAAACATATTGTATTTTTTCTTGAAACTTTCAAATTATTATTTCAATAAACATATTAAATATATACTATCATTATTAAAAAGTGTGAAACCTTAAAACTCTAAAATTGTTATCATCTCTATGTTTTGTATTTTAATTCAATATGCTTTAAAATTCATAACATAAATGCAAACAGTTATATAAATATACATGTTAATGATTTAAAATATACTATTGAAAGATATATGTATATTACTCATACATTTTATTTATTATTTATTTTAATAAAAAGAATATATATTTTATTCTTTAAAGTTTGACATCATAGAAAAAAATTAAATGATTCAAAAAATATTAAAACAATAGTATTATGTGTTTAGGGAATAATAATTTATTCCTAAATAATGTTTAAGGAAAATATCGACGACAATTACAAATCATATATATATATATATTATAAGCAACACAAAAATAAATAATGCAATATCGATGTATGTATCACATTTCCAAAGAAATAATTAAATAAAGTGTACAACTTGATTTGAATTATCAATTATTTAGCGTATGTCTGATTGGAAATGATTCGCTTGACAGATTAAAATTCATTGAATGTATTTTTTAACTTAAATAATAATAGCTTAAAATAAATGCCAGTAACTATAATATAAATAAATATAACTACATATATATAATACGAACGCTGATAAATGATTAATTCATATGAATGACTAGTATTGTTCTTTAATGGACGTTTGTTAGGGAAAATATTCAAACATAATTCGATAAAAATAGAGAAATTAACAAATTGTCACAGCATTACGAATCCGGAGCCCCAGTCAGACGATGGAACAGAGTTTCATTGATATCCTGATTCTTCTCTGGAGTCCGCTGATTCAAGAATACGTAACCTCCGATAAACTCCATGACAGTTTTACAATTGGCGCTGAGGGGGGTAAACGATATTTTATCATTCTTGAAGTCAATTATGATTTTTTCTTTGTCCCAGTTGACACGCCAACTGCGCATCTCCGTGAAATACCAAGTTTTGTTGCTATCCCCTGTGTTAGAATTTTGTAACACAATTCGATTGAAAGAAACTGCCAACAATTCTTCTTTTGATTCATCGTCAAAACGGACTAGAAAATAGGCGTTTCCGAAACGGTGAAGGCTTTGCCAGGCGCTGATGTACTTCATTTTGGACTCCAGTAAACTAAGTTGGCGGTTAACTGCATGTGTTTCAGCGATGTGATTTCGAATGTGATCCTTTGACCAAGACTTCTTTATAAGTTTTCCTGAAACGTAGTTTGAAAGATCGCTTAATCGGCTTGATATCTCGGCTGTACTCAACACAGGTTGAGGTCCCGGAGTTTGAATGGCTAGAACATCGAGAACAGACTTTACTTCTTTGTTGTAAGCAGATTTGCTCGCAAGAGTTTTCCCTCTGGAAGTCAGTCGGAATGCGGCGAACCAGTTGGCGAATTCTTCTTGGTTGACAAATTTTATTAGGAGTTCTTCCTTCGTTTCTTTAACAGATACCGTAAGTTTGATAACAAACTTGTTATTTGATATATTTATGTCCTGTTCTATATCTGATCCTCGAAGGGAATAAACCGATTCTGTTTTAGATGTTTTACTTTCTGACTGCGATTTGTAGATATATAACTTTGTTTCGCGAATAACTGCAAAGCATTTTTTGAAACTTTTTATTCCGAAACTTTTAACTTTGTAAATTTTAATATTGGCTTCTAATTCCGGAATGACAGTTGTCTGTTCAACGGGACTGTTGGGTCTCTCTTCGCCCAAACAGTTCATTTCTAGCTCAGCCAGGAGACCATCCACTTCGTCAATAGATTTAGTATCAGATTCTTCAACAGGAGACTCTTCTGTTTGTGGGTTCTCATACTGAAGTTCCGCTTGTAATTGAAGTGAGGCAAAGGCGAACATTTCATCCTCTGTACATTCAGTTTGATTTGTCAGCAAACTCCATCGCGCCTGTTCATACAGCTGGTGTATGCGAACGGCATCGTATTTTGGACACAAATCGTAGAAAGTGAAGAATTTGAAGCGCAGATAAAGTGTGGATAAAAGGGGGGATTGTCGACCATCAGGATCTGTGGGTGGTGGACGAATTCCTTGCTCCATTATGGACCTTGAGGAATCTAGCCAAGTAGCATTCAAGCGAGCTTTCTCTGTCAGATTTTTAGTCTTTAGAACCCATTCATTTGACAGAGCTGATTTTGCGGCAACATTTGTATGCTCGGCATATCTAAAGGAATCAATACCAATGGAATAAAGAGAGTTCATTGAATACATCGGAAGTAGAGTAGAAGATCCTACTTTTCGCGACAAAGTGGGCACTGCTAGATGATTCACGGAGCCTGAAGATTTCCCATAGTCCTGTCGTCCTAGCATTGGCGACGCTCCGTCTGTCATATAACCTGGAGTTGTCAACGTGGGTGTTAACAGGTTTCCAGAACCCGAAAGGTCTCCTTCGTGGGACTGTTGTTTGAGAACACGATGTTGATTGGATTGGGCTTTGCCTTTGACAACTGGAGTGGGATTATTTCGCTTTAAATCACTTTTGGACAGAGGAAACATTAAGGATAGCTCCTCCGGGTGACGAATGTTGAATTCTTTGCATAACTTTGAGGTAACGTTGAACACGTTTGAAGAGAAGTTTACCCTAACAATTGCAGTCGTAAGAGATGGCAGTAGTATTTGAATATTGTTGTGCATTCGTAAGAATTGAAGCTCGGTATCAGACTGTACTCCATACTGATCTAGAGTTGATCGAGTTCGTAAGAGCCAAGCATTTTTCGTAGGCCACCAGAATGCATGGTCGGACCAATCTTGTTTGATGTCCAGCTTCTCAACAACTTGGTGCATCAAACCACCGATGTGGAGGCTTCCTGTCACTCGTAGTGATTTGTGCAAATTCAGTTCGCACACTTCAACTTTTAATTCCCAGCTACCATCAACATAGGAGCTATCGGATAGCATGTCTTCAAACTTAATTCAAAATATTCCTTATAGAGAAATTGTTAAGATAGTTAATACAAATTACTAAAGGGAAACACTCGCAGTTATAAATTCTATGGCAAATGATTCATTGAAAAATTCAACATTTGAAGTACCAGTCGATATATTATACCGAAAATAATGTGCGTAAGCAGTTTGGTTTCTTGTCTAAGCGTTGCACTCTTTAAATAACATCTATTGGATATAAGTTTGTGTAGTTATCGTGTAATAGAGAGTAATAGAATCCACTTGATACTTATAAAACGACGGGATCTCAGTCTTGTGTGTAGGTATAAACAAATCACGGTCCTTTTATATCTGTAAATGATTGTGACGTTCAATGAATATTTATGTATGAGGGTAATATTTCCGGAATAGTTAGTCAAATACTATACATTCACATGTAATGTACAAGCAGGTATGTATGTTGCAGGAGCGTATTATTTTAATGTCTATTTCAAGTAGTATATGTATATATACAGTCAATTCGGAGTAATGTCGTTCTAGATGTTGTCCTGTATATATTCAGTTATCTGTGATTCAACGTAAGGAATTAGTTTACAAGTTGTAATATAATTGTAGTGAAATCGGAGTGATGATAAAAGAGCGAAATGTATACCTACAATAGTATTATAAAGTGCGTAATACGCACCTGATTTAATATAGGCATTCAGGAATTCAGCAGTTAGGACTATTTCACTGTACTAACCTATGTCTTGCGACTATAAATCCCCAATTCATTTTGATCCTTTATAAGGCTGATATGCACACGCACCCAATAAACAGATCAATACCTTATCTGATATGTACACTCCCCACTCGTAGACAAACTTGAAAGGAGTGTTATTAGTTGATATACATCGTGTCGTTCATTCTGTTTGCCTATAGCCTTTCTATATTTGCAGTCGCAAACTATTTTCTAGTCACCCGAATAAGTTACTAATGCCTTATAGACAGTTCCACAGTAAATTACTAGTATGACTCTTATGTGCAAAATGATTAAGACATTTATAAAGGTATTATTCATACAATAAATCCTGCCACATGCACAATTTACTAATCAAGTGGTTATTAAGATTGTCTCTATTTACTAGAACGCGATATGACAAAGTGTTCATAAAATGCACAGCATTGTTCAGTTTTGTACCGAATATGTAGATAAATTTCCGAATGACATGCCAAATACAATTCGAAAAAATTAGCATTTAAAAATACCTATCTATATATTTATATTCTTCAATTTAATAATAATAAAATAATGGGACATAACACATCACTTTAGACATGAATTTCTAAGATTTTTATATTAAAAAATATACATATATTGTATGTATAATGACGTATAATAATATAATGTATAAACGACATAAATGTATAATATCGTAAAATAAATCATATTATATATATATATAGGCATGGTAATAATGAAAGTTGTTTTAAGAGTATTTCATGATAATATAGAGGCCCATTTTTCAACTATAATATTTTGAATTATTATAACTACATCAACCTATTACATTTTTTCCCTATTTTGTTCTTGATCTCATCTTTGCCACACTTTTTTTTCGTTTTTGCGTTCTCAATTATCCATTTTGTGTATATCTACTAAAGTTTTCCCAAACACATTTTCAAACAATCGTTTCAAACAAATAAGACATTATGCGTTTTAAATTTAGATTGTTGGAACGCACGGTAGTAACCAGACCAGATATAGTAACCTCACATTTTAATTTGAAAAGAAGAAATGTAACGTATAGCATACAAACATAATATTTAGACAAAATAATATAGAAATTAAGACAGCCTGTTTTATTTCGTCTGTTTCTGTTACATTTTATATCTTATAGTACGAATTTCAATATTTTTATGCATTCATCAATAAAATATATTTACGATGTTTTATTTAAAAAATTACATTTTTATGTAAGAAATTAGCCAACAAAACAACTATATTGGCAGCAATTTAACTGGAATTTTGTGTTATTTTATAGGTTGATATATACCTAAATCAATTTAGATATGGTTTCTCAAAGAAATGTAAACATAGATAGTGAGTTGAAATTAGATTATCGGAACACGCAATTTGAATGAAATAAATCGCCTGTAGACTAATAACTACTTTGAGTAGTTATGAAGTAATATACTTCTTTCAAATATAAAATTAGCCCATTATACAATTAATTGTAGAATTAAATATTTAAAATTAGGAAAATTAATTAATCTCCTCGTCATATCTATCAGTACCTACTGTTCAAAATAGATTTTATTAATATTTTGTAAATAGTACCTTATAAAAGTACCTTGTAAAATGTACCTTATTTATGAATAGCGAACTGTGGAGAGTAGGGCAATATTAAATAGTAATTAAAAAATAACCAATGAATATAATATAACTACAATTAAGATTTATCTGATAAAAAATTGATTGGTGAGGAAAACATATACAAGTATAATATGGGATCAGAGTTTAAAAAATGATATCTTATATAATATGTACTATTACTTCTTGTAAAAAACTTGTACAGGCAGGTTAGAACAAATAGACAACGTGTGAAAGTGAGAACAAGTATTCACAGTGGGTGAGAACGAGGTACGCAAGAGGAATAAAGTTGGTTTATGACAGTTGTGGTTTTGGAAAAAAGGGAGCATAATTATTAAACCATAATATGTAAATCTAAAATACTTTTATATCGTCTACAAAGAGTCACCTAAAGATATTTTGATTCGGTAAACAACCATAACCCATTTCTATTTTTAACTTGTCATTTTATATTTACGATCTCATTTATTTATGTATAATTAAATTTGAGTTGAGAAGTATTTTCAATAGATACTTTTAAGTATTTCTAATCTTGCTTTAGTATAGGCTAAAAAAAGTTTCGCGAAAAACCATAGAAATGGACTATTCTCCTGACTTAAACTTATGTGATAGATATATATTTCCTAGATTGGAGGCAGCTCGACCAAACTTAAACTTTGGTTCGTAAAATGATATTCACGATTTCTTGTGTCGCAAGTTGCCAAATTATTTTTTTGTATTTTGTAAAATATTTGTAAAATACATACTGTTTTTTAGGACAGCCTATATTATTCTTAGATATTTTATTAATTGATAATTTTTGAGTACTATACTACATATATTTGATATATTATCCTATATTTTTACCTTTATTAAGAGTTTGGGATATTCATATAAGAATAATTTAGTAAATTTTATTCATGATTGCTATTTCTTTTTTAAAATATAATTTTGAAGGAGTAAAAATATACTTATTGGTTATAAAGTGTTCATGATATATGTATAACGAAAGCAGGACTAACAGGAACAACATTTTGCGGCGTTTTATTTTCCTATATTCATTGACAATCATTCAAATTTATTGATCTTCTGCAACCCGTCCAAATGTAGTATGCGTTAAAATACCCCTTTTCATCAAAACGTACCATATTTACCGATGACGTCAGTTTAATGCGGAGCATTAAATAAGCAAAGGATGATCTTTACCGAACACATTTTTATCTAAGTTAAATTACTGTTTTGGTTCTATAGAAGAAAGTTAGAAGAGATTAGATAAAGGTATACATTTTCCATATTAAAAAAATAGACTGTAGTGCCGTTGAACTATAACTATCACATGATATGCTTTACGTCAAAAAGTTCACAACCGAAGGGTTGAAGAGTCTGATTTGATTAAACCATTATGAACTTAAAAACAAATAAAATTAACCTGTGTATATATTATAAATATTAAGTTTTTAAAAATATGTCTCCATTACATATGTAGGTGCACGCATTCTGTAATTTAATTTAATTTAATTTATACTTATATAATATTGATTGAAATAGTGTACGTGTTATATTAGAGAATGTTTTAACTTAAAAGTTGATTGCTGTCAAGTATACTGGTTTGTCTATAATGCGCTACTGAACTCAAATTATACCTCATATTTCAACTTTACTTCAGAGTGCACTTCACAAAAGTGATGCGTGCAGACTATGTTACATTATTGCTTGACACATAAGTTACTATAGATTATATATTGAAACACACGATACGTTTCACTGAATTAGCTTAGAACCAATATGATAAAGTTTTGCAAAATATGAGCATAGTCATGCTTAAAATATACGCTGCCATCAAGGTATAGCTATAGATATTGCGCTTCACCTTGTATGGATTGGGTGCAATTCTGTACCTCTTCCTCAGACAACTTCTATACTTGTGCATAGAAGACACAGGGTGATGAATTCCTTTAGTTGTGCTGCTTTTGCCTTTGTTCGACCATCAAGAAAGAAAGAACTTGTGGTTGCTGAACTGTTACAGTTATAAATACCTAAAAAAAGCAGAATCAGTACTACAGGAGTACACTACATCAGTCACCGTATTTGACTATTAGCCCCACTGTGATACTGTATATAGTGTCGGTCGTCTGCGAAGAACTGCCACAGAAGTAACCAGATATATCTTTTGAATTGCATGCAGCACCCACGTTAACTAAATTGAGTGAAAATGGCATCATATATGTGGATTTTATTTTTTATAAGTTGTGCATGTTTAATCCATGAAGGTAATAATAATATATATTTCTTTATACTGTATAAATTAAAATTTACTGTATTTAAACTGTTAAATTGACTATATTGAAAAAATAGTTGATTATGAATTATGTTGGCTTTATTACATGTATATTTCTATTATTCTACAAAGTATGAAATGTTGAAAATGAAAAGAAAAAAATTATATTATAAAAAGGCATTAATATGTATTATCTTCAAGAAATGAAAAATATTCACTCAATAAAGCTAGTTAAACGAGTATGCTTAGGTTGTTTATATATCTACATTATTTACTTACGCAAATTTATTTAAAATACGTTATGCTGATATCACATATAATTTTTTTTGTGTAAATATGATATTATGAAATATATATATATATATATATTGTTTGTTAATGAATAGTGATTTTAATGAGTATGTTTCTAACTTAAAAACTTACTATTGTATTTCTATAAAAAATATGAAAATTATAATAATTTCCAATAGCTTGAGATAACTTCAATGAATGATAATATTTTGGTAAAACTTGATCAATCGTTCAGGTAGAAGTATCTCCTGTTACGTGTGCAATTCATTCTCGGATTTTGGTTGCAATGTGACAGCATCCTTAGAAAAATATAAGCAGAGCTGCACTGACATAGGATCTCTCAAAGCCAAATCTTGCCGAATCATTTCACAGAAAGGTGAGTTTTTACCTAAATATTTCGACAATGTTTACCTCATTAAGACATTTTAAGTTTTATATTGTACAAACTTCTAGTAAGATATGCCATCATTATAATTGTAAAATTAGTATACAAATCATCCAATATACAATGTAGATATTTAATTATTCTAACTACTAATGTGATGCATAAAAAACTGGAAAAAACCATCAATTTTATTAAATAAATAGCTTGTAAATACATTTACACAAAGTTCACAAAGTGCACAAAATGTAAATAATTTAACTAATTATTATTAAAACAACCAAATTTAGCTTAAAATATAATAAAAGCATTAGAATAAACATTCCTTAAATTAAAGGTGTAATTTAGCAGACATGTTGGTATAGAAGCATTTGATGAATGCCCAAATAATATGTACTATTTTAACCCGTCTGGTTCAAGCAAACTTAGGAAATGTTTGCACGTTCACAGTTCATACATATTATATACCATAATTAAGTATAAACTTGATAAATATATTACATTGCGTTGCGTCTGCTATACAACATAGGTACCTATATACCTATATACATAAATATTTCACAAACTATTCAATCGATTAAGTCAGTAAGAATCAAGTTTACCTACAGCGTATATTGAAAATCACATTCCTAAAGAATTCATTAAGTTGCAAAATGGCTTTAAACTTTCGTATTCTAGTTTCGCGTAGATATACAACTATTTCCTGGAGAGTTTTACCAACATTTCGTCAACAATTTTTGCTGTCTATCATTTAAAAATATATATGTGCTGTTGCACAGTATGTTTAAAATACTATTTTCGTGATTAGTGACTTCTTTTAACCAATAGAAGTTTAAAAATTAGTATAAAAATTGTTTTACTTTATAATAATATATATCTCTTTAGTGGTTTCCAATAGATATTTTAAACATTTTTATGATTAAAATTCAGAGTAATAATTAATAAAAATGTATTGTATATTTAACAATATAGCATTCCTCAGATTTTATCTATATAGACATCGCATTTTATTTCAAATGTATAGGTAAAGCTTGTATTCTATAATAACAATACTATAAGTAGTAGGGGAGGTAGATCTCTAGGCCACCCCCCCTCCCCCCCCTCACGACCAATCAGGATCGAGCAAATCTCCAACCAATGAAACGCCGCAAGGGTATACAAGGAACGTGCGAGCCTGTTTTCGCTCATAGCATTCCTAGTAGTATGAAACGAGCGCTTCTACTCCACCACCCCCCCCTCCAAAAAAAATTTAAACAAAAATTTTGCG
>JAYRBW010053101.1:0-11099 GCA_036023295.1 Invenusta paracnida
TATTTTTTCAAATTTCAAAGAGCCAATCAAAATTGACAATACTTTGAATTAATTTAGTTACCGTAACATAACAAAGCGTCATATTGTCATTAATTTGATTTTCACCCGAATACTGTTTTTTGATAGCCGCGCATTATTTTCGGTATAGCCTATAAAATCATTTTGAAAATTGTGGAATTGAAAGTCAGTTTCAATATTTATCTGCGTTACCTACGTAACTCGTTGCCAGTATCCAGTAAGCCATAACCTGTGTAATTCGTAACCAGTATCCCGTAACCCAATAACCCACAACCTGCGTAACGCGTAACCCGTAAACCCATAACTTGTGTAATTCGTAACCAGTAACCACCCTAACTCAGTAACTCATAACCTGCGTAACGCGTAATCTCTGATACTAATTTTTAGGTGAATATTAGTGTATTTTTTAACAAATCTAAAGCAAAAGAAATTATAGTTTTCTCTCTTATGTTACTGAGAATGATATTAGGTAAGCGTAGTTTAGTTGAACATAAAACTAGATATAAAATATATTCTGAATTTATTTTATACCTTCTTCTCATTTCCTACCGAATTGTTCCAGTGACTAAAGTATTATCCAAAATTAAAAAAAAGGAAAATATTATGTTATAGTATAATATACAACTACCGCGTGTATAACTGCGGTTCATTGGTTAGTTACTGGTATTTCAAGAATATAGAAAACACATATAACCTAATAATTGGTAGATAAATATTTTCATTAATACTGAGATTATATTTTGTGAATTATATACCAAATATCTAGCGCGTATAGCTTTGCTGAGAGCTTGTTTTAGAATAATCTTTTCTTAAAATTAAAAGATAGACTTTTATTAATTGTTTATCAGATATATTTAAAGAATAATAATATATTAATTTAAGACATTAATGTTTCATTGTCATAACTTCTTTAAAAAAATCGATGTTATTTTAAATATAAAAATATATTTCCTAAGCAAATGAGAAAATGTTATCTATTTTTTCATTCTATATTACTAAAAAGCTAAAACTATAGTCTAAACGCTTTTAACATATTAATAATAGGGGTGTGTTTCACATTATATTGTTTGTGTAAGAAATACCATTGCGTAGTTATGAACATTTCAGAGAAACTTCAGAAAAAATATCGATATTCCTGTATATCAATAGAAACATTGTTTTAGTAAGTGCATAATAACAAATTTAGTGTATACTTCATTTCCTTGATATGTTTGGTAAAGTTGGATTTTAATCAAACCTCCAAAATATATCAATGAGTTTAATTAATTAATTAAGTATACTTTTGCTAATGTTCAACATATGAACTCTAGAAATTTTGAACAAACAATATATTTTGACTTACTACTGCTAGATTCTGCAATAAATACGGGAGAAGAGATATTAAAAGCATAATTTGTTTTGATTAACTGCATAGAAGTGTATTTGAAAACATACGTAATAGATAAAATAAACAGTAAACAAACAGTTCCAATATTAGCTCTCAGTTGCAAAAATATGTTTTCATTCAGGAAGAACGATTATTTGTTATAAATGAGAATCCTTTTTAGAATTACTATTTGTGTACATTTTATATGTATAGTAGGGTTAGGGTAGTGTTATAAGCAAGAAATATTGATATGTGTGGAAAACGAGTCGATAAATATATCATATGAAATATGTATATTTACGAACCTTTTAAGGAATTTATTATGTATAATTAGATATTTTGCAAACTAAAATATTACTATATTATAAGTGTGTAAATATTACAGACATTTTTTCTTTAAAATAACTATTTTGTATTGATGGTTAATAACATTATTTTATAAGTAATTTTCTATAAGATTAACACTTTTTATATAATATCTTAACAAACTTAACAAATAAGAGATAGTACATACTCGTATCTCTACCGTTTTCCAAAATATGTAATGCCAAAATTTAAATACAGTAGGATCAAACGGAATCTTAAATTTTAACTAGAATATTTGGTCAAATATGCAGCATCAAATTAGTGAAAAAATACTGTTTCTATCAATTTAAATAGAATTAATATATGTATATATAAAAAAGTCCTTTTTAAAATTAAGTTACATACTTTCAGACCCCTAAACAATTGTTTTTCACATAATAGGATATAAAAGTATTAATGATAAATTAATAAAAATGCCGATATACATATAAATGACTAAAATATTTTACGGAATTTCTAGAAAAATTAAAAATACTGCACTAAAATGTGGTACGTATAGGAAAGATGACGTGAAAGATTATAAGCAAGGAAGAAATTGATTTCTTAAGCGTTAGTGCCAGCTCGAAAGTTATATGTTTTATATAACACAAATACATATGTACTCGTATGAGATAAAATTGTATATATTATGTATTTAAATTGATCGATCTATTTCTCGACTTGAATAATATTTAAAATATTATCTCTTCTAGTAGCATATCTTAGGCAACATATGTGTAGTAAATAAAACTCTTAGTTTTATTGTTATTTGTATATCATTAATTTAATCCTTCGGCTATAGGGAGTGGATCTCCAAAAGCTTGGACTCTAAACCATAAATATTACTCCGGTATTTCGCGTTCCACTACGATTTTTTATGTACACATATTTTCTTAATTTTGATGATATCTTTTGGTGAATTATTGAGATTTTTAAACATAAATATCGGTAAATAGAAAATCGAGTCTACATAAGTATTTATTTATAGAAATAATTACTTGACTTTTAAGTGTTAGAATGACACTCCGAAACTTTTCACTAATTAATCGTGATCTATTGTAAATAACACATTTAAGCGTAATATTCGATATAATATTACTAAAAAGTAGTATTTTTAAAATAAATTAATAGTGTTTAAATCTAGTTGTATTTATTATTGTATTATTATTATTATTACTGTATTATTGCAAGTAATAAAACAATAACTTACTCATAGTTGCTGACATGGCTGTTACAAATCCTAAGAAAAAAGGATGAAACAAAAATTATATGAATAACAATCTTACAGTGAAAAATTAAAAATCATAACGTGAGACGTTTCGGTGAGCTACTACCAACAAGTATCAATCAATTATTTGATGTATACTGATCTTAAATTTTCATGAAATAAATTACTTTACCTAAAATTTATAGGTATTTAGGTAATATGAACGATTCTTTTGTCGGTCTCTAATTTAAATGGAGCATCAAAATGAAAGACTTATTTTCAAACAAATTGTGATGACTTAATATTTTTAATTAATCAGTAAATGCATTATATAAACGTAAAAAGAAATATTATTCATGCAAATAATTTTCTTTAAAACTCAAACTAACCATTTTTTCTTTAGTATATAGATTAAAATTTATTTTGCACTTTGATTTGGACACGGGCAGAGGGGTGTCGGGAATCAGATTCGTGATCTATTTAATTTCTATGGTAAAACGCCAAATGATTCTGAATTTTGAAATGAACGATTCCTAAAGAGCAACATTGGAATCGTTAATGATGATATTAAAAAAGGCTCTAAGTATCGGTTCACTCAACCTGACTATAGGTATACTCCTATCGTTAATATGGTAATTTACAAACATCAAATATGTCCAACAGATATAAATGTATTAGTTGGCAGAAATCGGCAGTGCATGTGCGAACACTTACCATTTGGAATCGGAGATGACCGGTCTAAAATTAAAATATCTTTAAATTTAGGTGTCAGCGTTTGAAAATTCATTTATGCGATTTCTATTAAATATAGGCACATAATGCAATTTGATTTATGATATTATTATAGGACAATAAGTTAGTAATAATTATAAATAATATATACAGAAATAAAACATATAAGTTAAATCATATAAAACATAATTTCTATATATATTTTGCATAACACAAAATATATTTCGAAAAGCATTTAATAATCGCAGGGTTTGCATTAGACATTTAAACAAAAATAATTGATATAATTTAATTATAATTTCAGTTAAATGTGTCATAGAAAATAAATCTGTGTAGTTATACAGACAAGTGTAGTATTCATATTATTACATGGAATATTAATGATGATTAATATTAATCAATTGGCATAATCAATTACCATCTTGGAACAAAGTAGTCAAGTCTTCTACAAAAATTTTTTCTCCCCATGTTATATTCTTTAGCTTGTCTGAAAAAAAGAATTCAAATATCCACATCAAATAGTAAGGGCATAATACATATACACGGTAGAACAGTTTTTTGTTTTGTCTTTATATTTGACATTTTTAAAGAAATATGTATCAATATAACAGGTTAGGTTTTATTGTCGCAATATTGATTAACAAATTTTAGTCAAACTTTTACAAAAATAATTCTTAAAACATAATTTATGCATTATAGTTATACAAAAACGCATTTAAATTTGTTCATGTTAATAGAATATTATTAGCTTCTAATGTATGGCGTATTAGTTTTTTAAGTTAATTATTTACTTTTATCTGCTACATCTTCAGGCCAGAGTGTCTCCGGTGGACGTGGAACTGTTAAAGAAGGGAGAATAACACTTTTATTAGGATTGGTTAAAACATTTCTAACAATAAAGGAGGAAAAAGATGTTCACTCTATATCGAACCCATTGCTATAAGAAGTATCGAAGTTGATACAAGGATTTTCCTACGGGCACATTAATTTTTCCACGAAATATAAATAATTTTGACATAATTTTAAGCAGAGATTAACTGTTTACGAAGCATCTGGACAAATTCATATAAGTATTTCTTCTCGTTGTGCAGAAAGTGACGACTTGGACTTTGAGAATGAAATATACTAACTAGTTCAGAGCTTTGTCTTTGCAACCTTTCATTCTCAATTTATTCAAATTTAGTTATTATGTACATTTAAAAAAAATACAAACAATTGATTGATAAGAAAATTAACTCTCTGCTATACTGACAGCAGTCAACCGCAGACATACATTAACGTAACACTACAATTTGAGAATTTTAATGAGCTTACTGAATTTGGACCCGTAGATGGCAACTTCACAAATGCGGACAACGCCACCCTTTGTGAGGACCTCAATGATCACCCTTTCGGCGGAACCAGAGCAGCTTTGCACGTAGTAACCAAATTTTAAAATTCCCATACTTACCGCAGCGCATTGATCATAGTGAAAATCGATATGCAACTGTCAAAAGAAAATAGAGAAACGGTATTCTTGAATAAATCCAAAACAATTGGGAGAAAAGTGACATTGGAATCAATACCCCGAAACACGTACCAGAATTCTGTGCTCAAATTTATGCCAAGCATTGTCGAAATAGACAACCAGATAGTGGATTGTGTGACGTTTCTGTAAATCCATCGTCAATTTTCGGAGTTTTGTGGAATCACTAACAGTTGGCGTTGCACAGTAAGTTCGCCACGCGTAATAGGAATTGTCGTTGGCAGTGGAAGCGGGACCGAACTTGGAGGAACCTCCGCTAATTCCTTTGATCGAAAGTAGCGAGGTGGACTCAATTTCAGTAAACTCTGAATGAGAAAAGATATTATTTTACAAGTATGATGCTATTTTTGCTTAATGAATGCATAAAATCGCGACCTACATATGTCAAATTACAATTTGTCATGAATAATAATTACGAGCATTTAAAATATAAAACCATTAAAATCTATTAAAGGAAAAGTTACTGAAAAAATAAGTGTCTAATAACTATGATTTGTTGTAAGTATAAAGTCTCCAATGTAAATTATTCCATGAGTTCTGTATCAAGGTAGCAAGATTGTACGTTTGCGTCGACCAATTGCATTAAATAAATAAGTGAGAATCATAATCTGTTGTCAGATAGAATTCGTAAATGATTTGATCTGAGCCTGATAATCTTCGTCATTCAGGTATTTGTATTTTGTAAAATTTGATTCCAATAAATATTTTTCATTTTCTAAAATAATTCTTGTATTGTTGTAGTCTATTTGTTAGTTTTAGAAAAAAAAGTTACAGAAGCTTTGAGCCATATCTCTTTGAGAATAAAAAGAATTTATGACTTTCCAATTATTGATTAACCTTTGATTTGATTTTCTATACACATAAATCGCAATTTTTGTACACCAAATGAGGTGTTTCTGCATCTTAAACTCTATACGCAATAACTTGTAAATCTTGTTAAATATAGATAGCAATATTGATCAAGGAACGTAATATTAAAGACATTGAAATTAAATAATTATCTTTGTATAAAGTTTAGAAATATAATATATAGTTTATACGAGTATTTTTAATTAATTTTTGAGAAGTTTTGTTGAAAAATTTTACTTTTAAAGTTCCGAGGGACTGATATATGTTGCATACCTTGTTTATTTAATCCCCAAAAGTGAACATCAGAAACCTGCAGAAGCCCCTTTTCCTTGAGTTGCAGGCGAACAAATTGACTCCATTGTTGAATGCTTAGATAATAGTGCCGCGCATGAGTAGCTTTAATATTACTAACGAGATCGAAGTCTTCACTTGAAGCTTTCTGAATCTGCATACGGAAAATTGGAATGGATAATTTTGTGTCCCAATCATGTGCCCATATATATGTGTGTATATATTAGTGTATATACATAATATGTATATATACATAAATAATCGTTCATTTCTAGAATAAAATATATAGTAATATGAGCAATATATACTATTTAGTAAACAACAAGCTAAGAAAAACAGTGGCAACCGCTTTTATACACGAATGAACTGTTTACTTATGTATGATAAAATCACTGTTGTATGTATAGCTGATATAATATATGTATATATAAGCTATATATAATAGATATTTATCATACACAGACAGCATTAAATATAAAGAATCACCAGACAAATTTGACATAAAACGCTAAAGATAACGTTATATTATACGATAAAAAAGATCCATAAAAAGATCAAAACTGATAAATTGGACAAAACTTTATTTGAAGAGTGATATACGATGATCAAGTAAATAGTTGGATTTAAAATAACTCCTATAATAATATAGTTATTAAATTAATTGCACTAAATCAAAATAAGTGGTATATTATTTCGATTAGAACTGGACAACCACCATTTCCCACAGCATCTTTACATGGAAACTACCCTATCTTAATGCATATGTACCGATATATATTAATGATATCATATTATATATACGGCGACGCGTCTATACCAAATGATAAATCTATTAGGGAGGCATAATGCCAGGACCATATGAGGTTAACAGTGGGAACCGGAGAAGCTATGGGAGGATGATGTTGTGTTGAGTCATGACTTGATAATGTTAAAGATGTCGCAAGTTATGGATATTAGACAATGGATTAATTAAATATTATCCTGAAAATATGACGATGGACGAGATAAGCTGATATTGAAAAGTATGTGAATTAGAGTAGGATGTTGGAGATCCTTATCTTTAAAGATACATGCAACAGAGATAGACTAACGATGCTGTATCTCTGTCATATAGATATTGAATAATACAATTAACAAAATTTTCAACCTAAGAAAAGTTATTTGGTTTTCTATCGCCGTAATTTTATCGGAATTTTCTCTTATACCTACTTTACTTTAGTCTTATATGGCGGACGAAGGGGGTCAAAACGAAAAACAATAAAAAAACGTACATAAATCTGATTATGTGTACATAATCAAGAATAACAACTGTTATTTGTGATTATCTCTACATAAATCAAATTATGTCCACATATTCACGTTTATCTACACATAATTAAGATTATCAACTGTTATTTCTAATTATGTGTACATAAATTAGTTTATCTCTACATATATCTGATTATGTACAGATAATCAAGAATATCAATTGTTATTTTTAATTATCTTTACATAAATCGAATTATGTTGACATAATATTTACATTTATGTTGAACATATTAAGAAATATGTACGTTTTTTAATTGTTTTTCGTTTTGACCCCCTTCGTCCGCCATAGATACCATCTACCTTGCAGGGTGTTAAAAATAAGATGATACATTATAATACCTTATATAACCCATACAGAGGTAGCTGGTTAAGTACTGATTTGCCATATCTCTTTGCGTGCTTTTATCGATTAGTAGCGAGGCAGTTAAAAATCTTTATTGGCTTGGCAGAGACATTCTTCTGTCGTGAATTCCTTGAGATTACTATTTTTAACGATTGTTTTTATATTAATATTATTATGTATCGAGCTGGCATTTTTGACTTTATTAAAGAATTGAGAAATGAAACCCTTAGACAAGAATCGGATGACTATGAGGAAGAAGAAAATAGTGAAAATGAATTGTCAAGCGAACAAGACGAAGGTTCTAATGTTACAGAAGAAAGTAGTATTGCTGCTGAATCAAGTGAAGATGAAGATGATAAAGAACCTATTTTAGTAAATATATATTCAGAAATATTTATGATATAATCTAAATATATTCTAATTAAAAGATACAATCTAATATACTACTTGTAGTAATATTGAGTTCTTTTCGTTAATAATTTATTAAATTGCATGAAATTTGTCAAGTGGTCGCTTAGGCCAAGGTGGGTTCTAAAGATACAAAATAAGGTGGGCCTAAAAGGGCTTAACACTGGCTTGACGAAATTGTTAATGCGTCAGCAATTAATTTCTGAGATTCAACAAGATATTCTTTGTCTAAGTGCCTTTTCTTTGAAGCGAAGTCTTCAGTTTCATTTTTTCTTCTCTTTGACGTTTTTCAGCTTCTTTTGCTTCCTTTCGTTTCTTCGTTTTCCCTTAACTCTCTCTGCTTCGTTAAGTAGTAGGCGTTGTAAGTCGCTTTGCCATTTCTATAGATTGTTGTTGATGCAAAAAGAAGAACTCAATATTTCGCAAGATAGAAGCTGGGACTTGACGCTCTAAAATCCGTTCAAGGATGTTTCTTGTAAACGGTTGCGGTTATCAGTGACCAAACTGAAACGTTTCAGCCAACTCATAAGTCGTTCAATATCCACATTACCGTGCGGAACATCTAGAATACGACGAGCTAATTGAGCTAAAATGTTGTAAACACCAGAGTAGTAGGCGAAAAGTTTGGAATGTTGTTAACATTAGAATGATACATCGTGAAGATATTGCACCCCTGAAGCCACAGAATCGCCGTCACAAGCAACTCTCAGTTTTTTTGCTACGTACACATCTTTTTTGGATGGATCAATAAATTGGACAGAACAAAGTAGACAGGATCACATGGTAATTCTTTAGGAATTAAGAATTGGAAAAAGTATTTAGTATCACTATAATTAGAGGTTATTCACAATGGAACACTTAAAACCAGTCATATATGAACGTCCAAATAGAGAGAAAAATGTACAACTACAAAACGAAATGGAACAAGTAATCAGAGATAATTGCAAGCATAACAATAGTTGAAGATCAGCAAGCTTGTTGAATGTCTCTTGTGAAATAACAAACAGAATGCGTAAACGGATTAAAATTAAAATATGCAGGGAAACTGCCAACCCAATACTGGCTGCACAAAACATACAAAAGTACATAGACTTCATTGGTGAACATGCTAAACCATTTCACAGAATAGCTTTTTTGTATGGCAAATGGTTTTGCTATATACATTTTTAGAAATATTATTTGATTAATATTTGTAAAATAACACAGAAAACCAATTGTTCCTGCTTTACTCTTCAAAAATTCAAAGTATAGACTATGTATTTCAAAATAAATTTTTTGAAGTAGTGCTCTACATTAACTTTTCTCTCGATTTTAGTCTCCAATTTATGGTTGCTGTTGGGCAACCGGAATGAAATAAAAGCATCACACATTTACTGTAATAGTTCTATAGAAATATAAAAAATATTCTAACAACTTGTACTATGTATAGTATATGTACTGTTAAAAAAAATTTAAATTTACTGAACCTGCTTCAGTGTAAGAAGTTGCAGCTTCCGTAAAAATATTGACGTATCCAGTAAAATTTTACTGGACATGCTTCAGTAAAAATACTTCAAAAATACAGTATTTTTACAGACAATAAACATATAGGAGGTAGATTTACAACCTTTCTCAATAATATTACTGTTTGTCACTATAGTAAATTTACTGAAAATCGAATAGTTAAATTTCAACATACAATATTAATTAACTACTATTAATTCTATGCAGTTTTTACTTGTCTGTTGGTGTACTTTTACTTTACTTTTCAACTTATTTACTTATATATTGATACTGACAACCATAGCAATAAAATTAATAATTTTTCACAATCTATCATTTTATCAACTCTTAAGCTGGAAAATGAAGTACAAATATATTAAAATATGCCAAATATTAGAATATAGCATACCTTGTACAAAATATAGTAAAATAATCATGATGCATAATCTCAGTGTAACAGACAGCCAACATTTTGATGATTATATAGTGAAATCATGCAAAACTCTGGATATCTGTAATAAATGAGACTGGATCATTGGACTTTACTAATAGTAATTGGTATATTATTAGCTTTCGCAAATAATCTTGTTTCCATAATATATATAATAATTTTACTTTTAAACATAAAAATCGTTATATCCTTAAAATGAAATATTAAAAAGAAAAATATAGTTAATAATTTATAAATATATTCAATATTTGAGAAATAATTAAAAACATTTTTATTTTATCAACTAAATTAATGCGTAAATAGTACAGTAAGCTACTAAAAGGCGCAATATTAGAAATGCAGTTATTTTCAATAATAAAGCTATAGTAACTCAATTCCAAACCAACCATTTTTGGTGAAAAAAATATGAAAAGTACATTTTTACCATTTTTTAATGAATACTTTTAAAATAATTTTCTTAGATTTTACTACTGCTATCCCACAGAGTAGTATAACGGTATTACCTGTAATTAACTATAATTAATTATTGTATTTCGTTATAATTTTATCAGCATTTCATGACATATACAGTAGGTGAAGAAGAACTCCTCTTTAGTTCATGGTCCGTACGCTTTTTCAAGAATTTTTTTCCCTGACCTTTCCCTGACCTTTCCTGATTTTCCCTGACTTTTTTTACGTACCAAATTTACTAATATACAAAAAAATAGTCTACCAAAATTAATTAATTTATTTAAATAGTACTGTATACAGTGTCTGATAGCAAGTTTACAATAT
>JAYRBW010053112.1:0-31867 GCA_036023295.1 Invenusta paracnida
GGGGTCTTTGTTCTTGAAAATGCGTGGGCGGAGGGGGGGTCTTTGTTCTCGACATCTACCTTCCCTACTACTGTCAGCAAATTATGAAAGCCTAAATTGACTTATGTATTTAAACCATAACCATGACTTATTACGACTTATAATTGGCTATTTCCTTTCTTTTCTTCCGTTAGTTTCGGCTTCATGCGTGACGCCTGTGTGAACGAGAAGGATCGAACAGAGGCCGAAATCCCACAGACCTACATCCACACCACTGGGAGCATGTTCGTAATGGTGCCCTTATGCGACCCCTATCAAGCCTGGGAGTTCGATGCTAATTCCCCTGGCACCAAAACCGCTACAGGCACTGGTGATATTCCCGCAACCACTACTACCGCCTCTGGGTATCCCCTAGCAACTGGTGGTGGAGTACCCTCCATCACGTCTGTAGCCTCTCTCATCTTACCTACGTCACAGCGAAGCCGCAAAGATTCCATTCATCTTGAGTACATCGCTTTGCAGGTAAAGAGCAAAGCGCTGACTTATATTAATCGATGTCGTTTTTCTAAGCACTGATTGGCTACGTCGATTATTTATACGTAAAGCGTAATTTCTTAAATGAACAGAATATAAGCCAATACTTTAAGCGAAATAATGTCCGATATCCAATCATACTGCTGGTTGAAATCACGTATTTTCATAAAGAAACTACAATATCAATAATCTGCTACCATAAATTTATTTTTAGCAACGATTTTCCTGTTGTCCTGTTGATATATTATTTCAACGTGTATATCTTAACGGTCTATTCAATTGGTACAAATTTATTTGAATAATTGTACCTACCTATGAATAAAATATTAGTAGTATTGACTTATTTATTATTTTATTAAAATACCTGTTAACTATTACACATTTCTGACAAATCATTAATATCTACTTAAAACTTTTAATCCACACTGAAAGAGTGCACTCTGATTTATATACCCTTTTCGTTACATATTATTTTCAAATTAGTATTATTTGTTTGTATACTAGATATGTATATATATGTAGATATATCTTCATTTTAATTTGACATATAATTTTTTACTTGACATATTAATATGTTATTTAATATTTTAATATCCTAGAATGCAATATAATACTTTATTTTAATATCTCTGCATAGTTCAAAATATGAAATAGGTTTCTCTAGAATTGTTATTTTAATTCTATGGATATATTTCATACCAATTTTTCTGTACAATTATTAGCTAACCGAAAAAGGGTATATTGTCACATAGTAATTTTACGTTTGCTTAAATTACTCTCTTTCTAGCGTGAAAAGTATGTCGAATTTTAAACAATTCTATCTTTATTGAATTATGTAGGTGTTGCCTTTAATATTTAAATTAAAGTTCTTGTTCACTTACAGTTAAGCAATGTGCGTTTAAATGACAATTGATCTGTTTGATAAATATTATATAATATTATTGTATTTTTTTTTCTGTTACACTTCCCAATCATTACTACGAACGTTCATTTTACAGGCGAGTACAATCAAAGGGAAGCGAAGTTTATCGGGCTCGGAACGTGTTGGCTTTCTTTGGTCGTGGAACTACATGCTTAGCAAGAAGAGTAGAAACGTGACTCTGGACTTCGAAGCTTTTCAGGATACTATGTTGGCAGATTTTCGATCTTTCTGTCGTAACGACAACGATCGACTCGTCTCCTTTTGGCTTGGGTTGCCGCGTCTACTGAGCTACACTGCAGAAGCGGCTGTTGAGGACTCATTCGAGGGCTGATTGGTTCGATTACCATATCCTGCTCACTTTTGATTGGCTGTTAACAAAATATTTTCTTTCTTTCATTCATTCAACGTTTTTTTATCATACAACTCTGCCTTAGTACTTAGTTGGTGCCTTTTACATCATTGTAATACTGAATACGAAGGATTTATTTAAAACATAATTTAATAATTTAAAACTTTAATGAAACATATTGAGTCAATAATGTACATAATTATCTACTTGTAACACTTTCATGACACACTAATAATTTTTTTGTGATTCTTGTTCATTAACATTGCCTTACTTGTATTTCGAAGATTTATGGAAAAGATGACATTGAAGATATTTTTATTTATGTAAATTATTTCAACCAATCTTTTATGTATTATGTATTATGTATATATAAATTGTAAAATAAATCGCCAGTTAATTAATAAGTCTATCCACTTGTCATTTTGTCGTGGTATATAAGAGAGCAAATAAACATCTTACATAATTAAAAAAATATTTTCTTAATATAAAAGTCACTCTTGTGCTATTTGATAACTATAAATACGTACTTTTAAATCTTACAATTAAGCAGCCTCGGTAAAAAATACATTAATTTCACAAGCCTAATAAGGCGCTTCTGTAGTTTGAAACTATTGAATAACTGCTTGTATGTTGTAAAATCCCGTCCGTTGTTTGAAAGCTGTGTATCGAAATGTAGTCAATTTTCACTCAATATAATAATACTGTATTTAATTTTTATTCATTTTATAGTCAATTGCGAAATTTTAGTTAAAAAATAAGTTTTCCTGCTTCTATTTTAGACAATATGCGAATAAAAATATTAATTGATTATCTTCCGTGACTAAAACCAAATGATAAATATTTTGAAAATTAGAAAACCTCTACTATGGAAGATTTGTAAAATTGCGTTTGAAAATGTTAGTTACAAATTCAATAATTAAGGTTTTATTTTACTTGAAAGTCAGTATATTTTAATTTCCACATAATTAATTTCACATCAGTATATTTTAATTTCCACATAATTAATTCCACATAATAATTTCCACACATTAATTTCCACACTTTCATACTTAATAGTACATTATATTTCATGTTTTTATTAAAAATGTTGAAGGTAATATAAGATACGATAAAAAATAAAGGCTATTTTATTATACTTACCTCAATTGAAAATATAGTAGAAGTTCATTTTAAGATTTGAAATATTTAGTTTACTTTTTAATGTTTCATTGATTCATTTGTCTCTTCAGAATGGTGAATCCAAGTGAAAATATCTTGTAAATTAATAAAATTATAATTAGCTAATATTAATATAATCATTGTTTTTTACATATAATGATATATACATTAATTAAAGAAATATTGCATAAACGACTGCCAAACTATATATTATTTTAAAAATAAATAGTACACTGTTTTAGTTAATATATCCTATTCTTAATATGTTGTCATTTCTATAAATGTTTTAATAGGTTAAATAATGAAATTCTGTTTAATATTCCAAGTTAAACAAATTCATTTAATTTTGTCACAGAGCTTAAAATGTATTGAGCATAGCAACATAATTACGTGTCACGTTATAAAAAAATATTGAATGTCCAACAGGTTATTTTCCAGTATTTCTGTTAAATTCTCAATCATTTCCAAATTTTATACATGATGGAATTTAACACTACTAGCAAGTAACACGTAATATATATTTGTGTAAAATTAAATATCATTAATTAGACATCTCATGTAGCAAATATAAATCATGAAAGTTTTGTTGTGATATAATTGCAGTTGCAGTGGTGGTCCAATGTGTCAAATTGTGTAAAAACGATTTTCTAAAAAATGCGTCAAAACAGGATATTTTTAAATCCATGTGTCAAAATATTACAAAGCTTAATAATGAATAAATTATACTATTTTGACATGATAGTACTTATAAATTAAAAGTTATATGTATTTTCCATCTTTAGCCCCGTTTCTTAACCTTTATAGTTGTAATTCCCCATTTTTGATCATCAAATTTAAATGTCCCTTCCATTTGTTTTAAAGAAAATTCTGTAATTTCCATGACCATTTTTATAGGTATTACGGTTTTACAAAGTAACAAATGTGTAATATTGTAAAATCAAATCACCCATAAAAATAATTAAATTTTAATAAGATATCTGCACTGGATATCAAAACAAATTTCAACCAGAGGTAAATTCGTCTCCAGTTAAGAAACGGTGATCTACGCGGACAACGTAATTACTATTGTTTTAATAAATGTTATATACATTAATTACGTTGTCCTCGGTGATCTATAGTACACATATTACTATATTTTAAAAATCGTTATACTTTTTAGTATGTAATTATGTTACAAGAAAGGCATTATTAATCGAAATATAACCTTTTTATTTGTATTTTGCGTTTACTTAATAATGGGCATTAGCTCTTAATGTGTATTGTTTAACAATAATGACTTAAGATATTTGTAAAAAGCGTTCGTAAGAATGTGTCAAAGCAACAATCTGAGCAGACCAACCCAGTAATTGAAAAAAATTATTGTATCTTAAACTATAAGTTAAAAATAAGTACATAGTACATATTTTTTAAGGGGTAACCGAGTAAATTTGTTAAAGAAAGCATGTCTAAGTGCATGAGTCAAGTGTATATTTAACAATAACATGTGTCATCCGAAATTTCTCAATCTAATTAAAGAATAAAAACTACGAGACTAGGCTAAGCATTAAAAAAAGTAAAACATATTAATTATTTGAGAATTGTAACAATTGAGGAATAATAACGGAAATTTCGGGATATAATATCAACATTTCTTAATTTGTGTCAATTGAATGCCTAAATTTTGAGTTAATTAACGTTTTGAAATCATGTAATCTAACTGGTTTATAAAAAATAAATAAAAATTTAAGTAATAATGTATATATTTACGTTTATGCTGAGAGAGTAAAAAATGATAGATAGCATTTTTAAGATGTTAATATTTTATTATACAAATGTTATCTTGTCTGTATTAAGTATTTATTCTTAAAATATTTAAAGTAGCTTATTAATCAAATCCATAGTACTGGTAACTAAAATATTAATTGTAAAATATCACGAATATTATCATTCCTGTTAATATTTTTTTTAATACGTGCGTTTTAATACACGTTTTTTATACACGTATAAATATAATTTGTAACTTAAATTTTTTAATTTAGACAGTAAATCTAAAAACTACTTTTGTACTAAACTTTCAAAAAATTGAAACATAAAAATAATTGTCTAACTTTTTTGATAATCCTATTATTCTTATATAAAGTGATGCCTCAATGGGAGAATTCGAATCCAGGGTTTGTTCTTCACCCAAGCGTCAATTTCTTCAATTCTATCGGGCAGTGATTGATGAACAGTCTCAGGGAAGCACAGAGTGAAGAAGCTCGAAAGGAAACACCTGATGAGGGGAAAGCCGCTCAAGAAAGAAGATGAAAGGATTGACACTCCTAAACTCCGATGCAGTCCTGTAATCACTTGAAGCAATATATACATATGTATAAATCATATATATTGGGAGCAAAAAATATGGAACAAAACAGGACAAAAAGAAACAAGTTAACGTCCATTACGATCAGCGAGCAATCCACAAACAACCCTTTCCACCGGGGACCAGCAAAAAGGAAGGAAAATAATTCTCTTTGTGTATTTCGCCAGTGACCATTGAATGACGATCTCTTTGGAAATAGCTCTTTCCATAGAATGCTTGGAATCCATTATAGAAATTCTTTTATATAATACATAATAATTATGCAGTATTAAAAAGTTAATTTCTAAGTTATAATCATAGAAAATACAACATTTAATTCTGTAAGTTATACTTTAAATACTATAATTTAAATATAAAATGAACAAATTTTAATTATATATGATTGCAATACTTGATTGATTGCTGAAGCTATAAGAAGTCATAACAAAAGACGCCATAGAACAAGTAGTTTTGTTTGTCTTAATAGCCTTTGAAAGCGGAGTATAATATGATACAAACTATATACCAGGATCTTGAGGGTCTAAAGATATCACATCGGGTCCTTTCGTTTCCTGTTTTTCATCTGTTTTAGGCATCTAATTCCCACAAGGTCAAAGAGCTGCACATGTCACTTTATTGTTCTCAATGCTGTAAGAGACGTTCTTAAACTCTTAGAATACTGCGCGGTTCCTCTTCTTCTTTCTTAAAAATTAATGTAAATAATTTATAACTAAACGTTAGCCAAGAGTTTAATTAATGTAAATTTATGCTAAAAAAATATTTTGCCAAATTGAAATTAATATTTTTTAAATTTTTATTTGTTCGTTATACATCATACTAATTAAATATATGTAAAATTGTATTTCAGCTTTATCAATTATTGAAAATTTGAAGGTATGTAATATTTTACAGTGTTTAACAAATTCTTAAAATTTGATATTTTAAATATTGAAAAAATTCAGTGTTTAGGTCGAATTATTCTTTGTTAATACGAATATAAAAGAAAAGATTTCTAAATGTATATGTATATTCTTGTCATATATTTTATGCTTTTGAGTTTAACAAATAGTTTTAGTGTTCACATATGTATACGATATAAAAATGGTTAATGAAAACATGTGTTGTAGGTATGATAAGTTAATGGTTTTCTCCATAATTACTCCTATATTTTTATATCACTGCTCAATATAATGTTTACAGAAACGTTACTCTCAATTAACAAACAAAATGCAACGAAGGGAATTTTATTTCTCGTAATTGACGTCTATAAAACTTACAAACTGGCGCAATTACATTTATTGCCATATATTTCATTATAGAATATATTACCGGTAATGACGTGACCCAATAAAAGTTAACTCCCTGACTTCCATAAATCTACATATTCATTATAAAACAAGACTATTGCACACAGAGAAGCATACAAATTAATCATTATATCATGTATATGTAATTGAAATATTGGGTTTTACAATGCTGTAAAATCTTTCATCATAATAATTTTAATGTTACATACATACCTTGCAATTAGTGTAGATTGTGTACATAAAAATATTAAGCAATATTTTGAAGTACATTTTATAAAATGGAAAAAGTTGCATTGTCATTGATTTAGACAGCTAATCTTTGATACCCAGGTATTTGACATTTTTGACATTATTGACAAACACGTTTTTGCCTGCACAGGCATGAAATCTATGCCTTTTCAACAAATAAGCATTGATAACAACAACAAAATGATGTCAACTGTTCACTCTAGAAACTTCCCTCAAAAATTGAAAGTGCAGTTGTTAAACGGTCCCGTGAGGTGAACGGTTTTCGCAGAAGTTGTTTCATCTTGAATTTCATCACTGCTTTTTCTGTTGATTACGTTTTCGTTTTGTTTTACTGTACTTGATATTTCCTTTCCTGCACTCAGAGCCAAACTTGATATTAGATATCTTTCGTCAGTTCTATTGCAAGCGTATCTGATGATTAATGAAGAATGTTTATGTCCTCTAACGAATAAAATTTGGTCATCTAAGCAACCCTGCTCTTTCATGACATTAACAGTAGTCACGCGAATGCAGTGATTGGTGTAAGATTGACTCAATCTGCATTCTTTAGATAGATCTTTCATGAAATTACCCAAAGTGTCTTTGCCAAGAACTACTGACTTCGAAATCCGATCTTGACAGGTTTAGGAAAAAGCGCATTATCTTGTGTGCTTTAAGGAAGACGAGGTTTGTAAAGTTTAAACACCTGTACAGGACATTTGCTTTTGTCTTCTATTGCATAGACTCGGGCGTCCTTTTTGTCGTAAAATTCCTTATGATTTAGTGCAGACTTTACATTTTTGCTTACCAAAGTCTTGTCTAGATAAAAGAAATATACTCTATTGAGTCACAGTTCATGCCAAGGTATCTGTTTTAAAAAATCTCAGGTTTTCGCGATCAGTTAAGCTAAAATCATAGATTACGTTGAAAAGCACTTCTTTCTGAATTCTTCGATCATTAGAACGATATAAAAAATTAACTTTTCCATGTCAGCTGGTTCAATTGGGTCGTTTTTCTTTGTTTAGTTTGTCCACTTTTCAGGTAAAGTCCTTCCACTGCTTCATTGCTTTTAACACTGAGTTTGCTCTGCGAAAATCATCACCGTGCAAAATGTCGACATTGCGATTGACTTATACAGACGTGAATTATCGATGGATGGAGGCTCTAAGGCAAATTAGGCTACTTGGTGCATATAGCTCACCAGTTTTCGTTCTCACATTGGCATAAAATAGACGCAAATAGTCACAAAGAAATTTTGAAGGCGCCTTCTCAAAATTTTCACTCAGTCCTTTAGAGGATACAAAATTTCTAAAAATTTCAGTGTGTCGTTGCGTTTGATTACTAGTACCTAGAGGAATTGCCTCTTTCTCCAAATCTTCCAGTATTTTCAGTTGATCCCTCTCGAGAGATTTATAGTCAAGCAAGTTGTCAAAGTTGTCCAATTCATTACAATATTCTTTAATCAGTTCAGTGATGAACCTGTTCCCTGACTCGTCTATTATAAACTGCAATAAATCGTCACTCGAGCCAGATATCTGGTTATCAGGAATATTCCCGAAGTTGGTCAAAGGCATGTCAAATCGACGTAATACACAAGTCAAAACGAATTAACGTGAATAATCAATGTTAATAGGATTTCAAATTTGAATCATTAAGGCAGAAATCCAATATTCTGACCTCATTTACACATACTTATACTTTGCACAGTTAAATTAAACTTTGCTGTTTTGTGCACCGAGGAAGTCGTAAGGAGAAACGTCTGCAATAATATATCAAATAAGTATCTGAAGACTTTTGTGTTTTTTCTTGTATATCTACATATAATCCAAATACGTGGAAACCCCATTTTATCATAATTGTATCATATATATACACATCGTATGATCAAAACAGTACTCAAAGTAAACATTAAAATAAAATTAATTGAACTACACGAAAGAGTGTTTTTAATAGGTAGCCTTTAAAAATGTCTTTATATAGTGTTTAAAAATTAATGTTTAAATACATTACTCAACAATTACCTATAAGCTTAATGAATGTGTTGTTTCATTATATGCATAGGTATAACTTTAACTTATAGAAATATTTAACAAATTCGTTTTTCAGCATTAAAATGAAAACTAATTCACATTTTTGTTAAAAGATTTGAAGGAATATTGTAACGTAACAAAATCTATTTTTAATGAATTGTCAACATGTTATTTGCAATAAGCAACTGTGTCAATTGAATTAATAGGACTAATAAAATATTGTCAATATTATGTTGTCTCTGTTTACACCATATTACAAGTACATAATAATATTTCGTATAAAACTTAGTTTTCACAATTTACTTTTTGCTATATGCGAAGGATACATATTGATATTATTTAGTACACTCTGCGTCAGCCAAATAGAAACGAATCATCCCGTGGTGATAAACAAATAATAATTCACTTATATTAAAGTAAACGACATCGCATATATATATATATATATATATATATATTAGAGTTGGACAAATCTACAGAAAAATACATGGGAAAGTACCTCTTGGGATAATCGGTTACATGATCGGAAAAATACCAGCGTATACCGAGGGCAATTTATCTGTATTATCCTCAACAAGAGAATCAATCTCTTATGTATGCGCATGCATGTCGGTAAACATACGAAGGGGAGAATCTAAAAAAGAAAAGCTTCTAACATCTTCGATATTGAGGAGTTATTGAAGAGTCATTACGCGCCTGTTTCTGTCAGTCACGTTCAGAGAAATACTATTCATATATTATACACACATTGGTGAGATTTGCGGCTTTGGGAGTACAGTTCCAATATGCATGTATACATACATTGTGCCCTACATAGTTTCTAATATACTTACTGATGACACGAAGTTCCTACACGCCAATTATGAATTGCTTTTTTTGTGTAGTAAATGTATAATTTAGAACATGTAATAGATTATATATATAAGTGATAAATGTGTGTATATACACGCTTTTATTTGTATGTAAGTTTAAATCTTATTAGGAAAAAGTTTTTAGGTAAAATATATTACATATATGTTTCTTGGAAGTACTTATCTCTCACAAAAAATGTTTGTTTTATATACCTATAAGTCAAATAGACAAACAGTATTATAAAGATTTTATAATACTGTATATTCTTGATCTTCATTCTTTCACTATCAGCAGACCTACGTGAAATGCTTAAACAATTATACCAAGTATATATTTACTTTCTACAACTAAAAATGTGACTATCGTTTATTTATGATTATGCATATATTTAAAAGATGATAAAATATGCACACCATTAACAAGGGTTTTGTGATTCCCGAAAAAATAGATTTTCCGGATTCTTCCAGCATTACAATATTGTATTTAATTGACAGTAATTAGTTTATTCCACTGATTCACATCCTACATATAAGAAACTTCGAAATTATATCTATTAATTCTTCAAATAATAAAAATTGCATGAACCGTTTATGTATGACTCACATGAGAGGTATATGTATGCATATTAATTGTATTCTAAAAAATACTATAATCATTTTACAGTTGTCGGAAAATATTTTGAAGTATAAATATTACATATATACAAATAATATCGTAGTATCTGGCTAGTTAGTGAGGGAAATGTTCTGAATGATTACGAATTAAATCAATTAACGTGCTATAAATTGATACTTCCAGCATTATACTCAGCCTTCTCAGGCAGATCTCTGCATTGTGTTTTCTTTACACGTTCAATTCTATATAATTTAGTATATATACTTGACATAATCCTGTCCGTTTAAGAAACAACTATTTCTTGAAGCTCATGTATATATTATCAGAATACAAAACGCGTAGTATACATTATATGATAGGTATATTTTATATTTTTCAATAAGAATCTAGTATTAATATTATTTACACGTGTATATATCAAATTATACTTGATTGTAAATTAAAATGTTAGACTTTAATGCTTCCATTTAGTTTGGTTAAACACAATACACGTAGATTTTGTAAAATATATATAAATACTTTGTTCATTACTACTATTACAGAATATTTTTACTTTGTTTTAAATGGCAGTGTTAAAAGTATTGTTTATATGTCTAGTTTTAAGTTTTCTACATTAGTGATTTGCTAAGATTCAAGATTTCAAGAGTTAGATATACGTGCTCTCTTCCATGAAGCTGGTTCTATACCAAGCTGGCTCTCTATAACCTACCATGGATTAAAATCTTTATCACTTGATATCATCACTAAAAATCATTAAGTCATTTAAATCATTTAATTTTTGCAATACGTTATTTTACATTTATGTGAACAAATTAAATTAAATTATTTCACGCACTGTTCGACATACTTAATTAACTAAATTCATTAATGTGAGAATATTTGTTGCTTCGTTACAAAGGGTGTGTTTATGTTTGATTATGAAAGGGTTTTGAAAACATTTAAAAACTGGCTCATAAAATCTATCGAATAATTTTTCTAAATTTCGTTTTATTAATAGCTAGTTTTTTTAAAAATATTATTACGCCTAAATTTAAATTTTCTCTTAGAACAAAAATAATACCTTTTTCAACTTTTAATGAGCAGCCATTATGAGTTTTTGTGAATAAATAAAATGCGAATTTATAATTCATATTTCAAATTCATTTTGTCAGTCGTGATATTCAGTTGTAAGAAATAATAAAATACTCGGTTACTCGGCATATTTGTATTTACGTCAAAATAATACTATGATATATATATAAATTAAAAGTAGATGCGCGTACATTATACCTACATATATTGCAATGCTTCATCACTACTTCTAAACGTCGAAGTGTTTAAAGATGTTTGTTGATAAATTAATCGAATAATCTTGTGAATTTATGCGTTGCAATGCGAAATGTTTAGTCTTGCAAAGTAGACTGCATATTTATATTTTGATTTGATATGAAATATTCATATCTATGTTATAAAAAAGTATTTATAAATTCATTATTGTCTTCAGCTCAAAGATGCATAGACCAGTTCTATAATTTTCCTTTTAATTATCTTTCAATAAAGAATGTAATGAATTCAAAATGCCCTTTTCTAAAACTTTCAGACTGTCAAACGAATATATTCTTCAATGGTACTGAAATTCGGGAGATGCACGACTTTTTATACTCTAATTTCAAGTTTGAAAATGCGATTATTGTGTTTTTCTTAAAGTCAGTCAATTGTGATTAAATTAATTTCAAATTACTATATTATACGGACAAGTTTGATCAAAAATATACTTAGAAATTAGAAATAGGTAAAATAAATCACAAATAAAATTACTAATTTTGTCAATCATTTAATGAATATTTATCACAGTAAAGCATAGTATACTGTGTTTGAAGAATCTGTTTAAAACGTTTAGTTTACTTAAGTGCACACTGTATGCAGAATACCATTTGATTTGCTAAAGAAATCTCCTAATTTTCTTGTTTTCTATTTTTTTGAACGTCGTGTTCATCTAATGCGAAAAATCAGAGTATAAGTAGTAACTAATTCATTGCTTCTTCTAAAAGCCTTCTGAAAGATTCACAAAAACAAATGCAAATTAAGGGAAGAAGAAATATTGCCAACAGTTGTTCGCATCCATCGTTCGTCCGATGTATAGTCGCTAACGTTGGTGTTCAGCTAAGAAATCTCGCTTTGCCCCCCGTCGATACAACAATCTCGCGCGAGATTCCTCCTCCAATCAGCGCTCTATAAGCTACTACTGTATTTATGGCGCAGCGAACAGGCGCGCACGTCTCGTAATCGAGTTTGCCGTTGTATCTGGGTGTTCACTTAACGTAGAGTGCCTCTTGGGCTAAATCTTTCTAGTCAAACTCTAGAATTAATATATAATAACTGGACAACTGGTTCAGAGGGGATAATTGTTGTCCAACACCGATATACGCAACAGGCTCAGGGGGTTGAAACATTGGAAAAAGAAGAAAAAGTTTATAATTACAGTATAGTAAACGAGGAGGAAAACACAACACAACAAGTTCCAGCAGCCGGTAAACTAAACATGATCAAGACGTGTCAGTACGGCAGCTTCCTGGGATCCGGCGGACCTTATGACATGCCGGGTGTGCAGACAGCTGTGTCGGGAGCAGCCGGCAATCTTGCTCCACCACCACCACCGACGAACAATCACTATATGTACACCTCAGAGGCGTATGCAGCCAGCGCCGCCTATGCGGAATATTACCATGCGGCAGCGGCCTCACGGACTTATCACCAGCACCACCATCAACAACACCCAGGTTCGATCCCGCAAGAAACAACCCCAGGTCTGGTTTATCAACCAGCGGGTGGAACAATCGATTATAACACAGGGGGACATCATCAACACCAACAGCAAGCCCTTCAGGTACAGCAAATTCAGCAACAACAACAACATCAGCACAGCGGAGGCCAGTCAGTGACACCCTATAATCCCAGTGGTACAACTGGACCGACTTATGCCACATTGAGTCCCTTTAGTGGAGACTTCAGTCAGTATTCCGGGAGTCCCTCACCTCGAGAGACGTCAGTCGCCCCAACTAATAACAGAGATAGTCACCAGTCGGGATCTGGAGGGAAGAATCACCGGACAGAGAGAGGCGGGACTCGAACTGGAAACAACTTTAAGACAGATCCCGAGTGCAGTCCAGATTCGAGCCCAAGCAAGGAGTCTCAACTTTCGCTTAGTAGTGGTGGTGGCGACGATGACAAGGTGGGATTTTTACTAATAAAGACATCCACAGACTTTATAATATTAAGTGAACAAATTAAATAAATTATAATTTTAAAAATAGAATGGTGCGGACTATGTAAATATATTCTTTTACATTTTAAAATGTATATATAATAAACATTAATTTGTATATATTTCATTAAAAAATTAAGTAATTTGTATGTATTTGTATATAAACCTTTATGAGTTGTAATGCTATAAATAAACAAACTTTTAAAATATTTAAAACATAATTTTAATGATAGTTCAAAATGTATCTTTGTAAAAAATGTAAAACATAAAAGCAATCGACAAATATTTATATACTTACCTGCCCATAATTACAGCTGGATAATTAATATCTGATACTTAATATGATACTTAATAATGTCACCTGGATTTGTGCGCTTAAATAAAAGTATACATTTCTAAATCCAAACTATGCTACGTATAGTTCGCTAATGACTTTTTATCTTTTTTTAAAGTTATCTTGACTAATAAATTAGTTTGAAAATTAAAATCTGACGACATAGGCATTACAATAAGACCAAATAAATAGATATGCATGAATATTATATTATTTGCCAAATATTTTAAAGCAGTTTAATTTTTTAAGTCAAATATCAATGAAATAAGCAAGCATATTATTATAAATTTTTTTACGTTAATCTGTAAAATAGATTGAAATTATATTTAATCTATAAAATAGATTACAGAAAGCTCTGATGGTTTAAAACATTTTCTTTATTAATACATAATCCTAATCGTACCGGACATTTCTGCGCCGCTATATCCGATAACTTTAAAACTTTCTAGTAAAGTATAAGAGTTTTGAAACTTCGAATATAGTTAACTGAAGATACTTTTAAATATATCCCATTGATAAAGTGTTCTTAAATATATATTTTCCTTGAGAATTTATTAAATTAAAAAATATATATTTTGTCATATTTTCTAGAAAAAATATTTGTATTGTACTTCGTTATTTTTTATATTAAACTAATCAATATTCGAATCAGAATTCTAGCGATTTCGAGATATGAGTTTTGTATATAAAAAAGTATGTTTTTGCAATTTTTGACAAAAAGGGTGAATTTGTTACTGTACTCACGTAATACCTTTTTGGGGGCACAATTGCGAATAAAATGCTTATATATAGTTGTAAAACTATATTTTGAGTAAAGTCACGAAAGCTTATAATATTGCTCCATTAGTTGATTTAAATATCACAGCAAAATTCTGTAGTTGGGAGAGTTAAACCCTTGGGCCCGGGTATGCAATCTTTCGTTTTACCTTATCGATTGAAATTTATCAATACATATGTACCTAGAACGGCAATCTAAACTATTGTGATAGGAGTTAATATATTTAATTTAGTAAGTAGTATACTAATTAATTATAGTCAAAACATATTATTGTAAAATATAAATTGAGACTATATTTTATTAAATAATATTATGAAAAATTGAATATCTTTATTTGAAAATATAATAAAATTATATTTTAAAATACCAATAGAGTCTTTCTATATACTATAGCAGTAATTAAAATCTGGAAAGGATTTCGATTTTTGTCCACACTTATTCGAAGTGTTATGGTATTTTTTCAGATTTTCAATTTACTCCAAAACAAATATCTACCGTATTCTCACTTTAATAAGCCCTCTCTCTAATAATAGACCTCTCTCTCCTATATATAAGACCTCCTTTTGCAAGGATATTACAATAAATAAAAGAATACCCCACACGTGTTCTTGTTATAGGTAGGTAAATATATTAGGTAGTAGGTAGGTGAGCAGATAAAGAGATCAAGAAAAAATGTCAAGAAGCCGAAGAAGCATGAATAAATGCAAAATTTGAAGAGATCGAGAGATGTAGGAATACAGAGCCATCAAATATGCACAGGCACATCAAGAATCTTTCTGGAAAGAAGACATGTTCTTCGTCAGGATGTCTAAAAGCAAAGGATGGGACAGTCATTATTGAAAGGAATAAAATACTGGAAAGATGGAAAGAATATATACAAGAACTATTCCACGATACCCGTGGTGAGAAACCAACAATTCCGAAGAATATATAGAAGGACCTAAGATATCAAAATCAGAAGTTTGAACAGCGTTGGCAAAGATGAGAAAGAACAAGACAGCAGGACCATAAAATGATAAATGAAGCCATTCATGTGATCTATTATATTTAATATCATCAGTTGTTTTTACTATAAATAGGAAATCTTCGGGACGTATAAGTAATGTCTTTTTAGAAATATTAAAATATACCCGCCCAACATGATAATTTTATTTCTACATGAAATCTTATAATATAAAGCATTATTGCAGATAATAAAACTGCTGAATAAGTTTGAAAAAATACATACAAGAAAATATAAAAATAATTTATATTTTTCACTAAAACCAATATATCATGATAAATTTTTAATAGAGCTGTATTTGACTGTTTTACGAGTAATCTATAGATATTTTTTATGGAAATATTCACTCCATACATATTATATATTTTTACATTACTAATCAAAGAAGAATTTTTTTTGTTAATTCTATTCCGAAATATACTCTGAAACGATAGAAATACACAACTACAATATTTATATGGCTAAGAATTTTTCTGTTAACTACATTTACACGAGAAAGGGGTCATAAATGCAATGGACAGCAAGTAAATTGATGTGGCATTATATATACAAGGAGTCTTTTTATGAAGGACTACATACAAATGTAGTGCGAGAAATATTTCTCTGTATTTACGGGGTCTTCAATATATTACTTCTGTCAAAGTATTCGGTAATTAATAGGGTTGTAACGTCTCCCTTCCTAATTTGAACGATCAGAGCTCCGCAGGGTCCACTATTACCCTTGAGCGCTCGGCTGCAGAAGCCCCCGGGCTCCCCGGTGTTCTAGGAAGTACTTGATCCTCTTATCAGAGAAGAGATCTAAACCTCAGGCAGGTGTAGAGCTTGGCGCCTATGTGAGTGAGCGGGTTGAGACTAGTTCTGTGACGTGTATAGGGGCAATGTCGCGTGTGCTGTATTCGTAAAAGGATATTGTGCAAGATCATTATGTAGAATACATACCTACATATGTCAAAACGTATTCATATATTAGTGTTGTATAGTCCAATAATTTATATATATATATATTGGTGTTGAAAATTAAAATTAAAATATCTGGTTAAAAGGTTTCTGTACATTTTGTAACAGAAAAATATTCTTATTAATTGAAGTATTTAAGAAACGTACTTTCAAAATTAACTTGATACATTTTGAAGAAATTTATTATTATGCAGATATTTTTTCAGATAGACAATTTTTAATTTTTTTAATGTATTGGTATTTATTGTGCAATATTAACTGACCAATTGCTTTAATATTCAACGTAATTCAAATAATCAAACATAACTGAGGTCAGTTAAAATAACTCAGTTTCAAGTAACAGAAATAAATAAGGCTTTCAATTTCTGGAGAAATGCCTTTCACACATCATTACTTTCATAATTATTATTATGCATAGCTTTAGTAGAATGGCCGATTCAGCACATTGTCTGTAACATATGCCCTTACACGTGTATACGAGTACATAAATACGATTATATACCACAAGACGCTATAGGATTATTACAACGTTACATTCCTCGAAGTCTGAGAATAGTTTGGATATCTTGTCGATCATATTAGAACAAGAAAAGTCAAGCCGTTTAGCGTCTATTTCTGCCCGGGAGTTAGTGTATCAGCGTAGGGCACCTTTGTGGCCCAATTGCCCGAACAACATGAGGCCACTCAGAGGTCTTCCGAATAAAGCGAGGTCCGCCCCAACAGAAAACGTGTCACTGGAAATCAATCCCTCTCTAGCCTTCTGTGTAGTATTTCCTGCGGTTCCACTTAAATCACTGATTTAATAACCAAAGTTCTAATCATCTGGCGTGATTGACCGAAGGCCAAATTGTATAACATGCGAAATAATAATATAGTCATAAATGTAAATAATATAAAACGTATAATTATATGAAATGCGTGATAAATATAAATGAAAATGAAAATGTATGTCAAGTATGACAACAAGAACAACAAAATATATATTACTGAAATGGTATAAAGTTAATTATAAATATGACATATTATATGTATACCTATGTATAAATTTAAGGTAATATTATTTTAATTAGATCCAATTTAAAATATAATTAAAATCGATATTTTTATTTTTTTATTTATATAACATTGAAAATAGATACATATTCTGAATAATTATAAGTTTTATGACAAAGAAAAGAATAATGTAATACTTTAAATTTACAAAATGTATAATTTTGTATTGTATTCATATTTTTCAACATACATATAAAGCAAAGCAATATTTCATATTGTTTAGTTTGTTGTTTATTATTGTTTGTTAATAATGACTTCAAAAATAGCACAAACGCACGTTTATATTTCGGTTTATTGATTTTTTCTAATTACTAGTGTAAAAATCGTATCAATTTATTTATTCACAAAATCCTGTTATTGCTGTATTTATTCAATGTGTTGTTCAAAATAACACAAAAAACAGTGTTGTCAAGCAATTAAATACAAGGAAATACTATAAATCGGCAATTTTTGATATACAAAACAAAATTAAGACATGTTTTCTTGAAAAAGTCTCAGGCATAAGTACTACATATGAAGTGCATTTCAATTTGTTATTTATTCGTACAATTTTTTAACGTATCAGAGTTCCTCGCGTGTGAGATTCTGATTATACATAGATATATATTCCGAAACGATTTCTACATTCTGAAATTAATATAGAAACTGCTCTATTGAAAAATATTCTCAGATAGCGTTTTGTGCAATTTTTAAATTTCCTTTTGCCTTTGCCGCCCTATAGCAACACGGTGAGGAGCACGTTTTGGCCCCGGGGTCCCACAGCCAGTGCCTCCTATGGGCCTGCAAAGCCTGCAAGAAGAAGACCGTACAAGTTGACAGGCGGAAAGCGGCAACAATGCGCGAGCGTCGGCGCTTGCGAAAAGTGAATGAGGCCTTCGAGACACTAAAGCGCCGGACCAGCTCCAACCCCAACCAGCGCATGCCCAAGGTCGAGGTGTTGCGCAATGCAATTGAGTACATTGAACGCCTAGAGGAAATGCTTGGTCGAGGTGGTTTGGATGGAAGCCTTCCACGATCGGCCAGAAAGGCGGCCGGGACCGCTTCTGCCCCCGCTGCTGGTGGCAGTGCTGACCGGCCGTTAACTCCGCCGGGAGATGCAGAAACCCGCACTGGTATAAGAGCCAAAGGACAGGGGGAGATGGAGGTGTGCAAGGATCAGGATGGGAAATTAGAAGTGCGCTGTCCGATCAATGGACAACAGACCGATCAATATGAGGTAAGAACCGAAACCAATCACAACTGAGAGATTTTTTGCTTGGCATACGTTTTTCAGGAATAATTCTATTTCATTGTTGGTACATATTTTCAAATAATAATATGTATTTTACTTATACATATAAAAAAATAATACAGGGAACTTATTATTTTAATTAATACATATTGTCAAAAATGGATCTTATTCTTCCAAATGTTTGTATGAATCAATTGATGCTTTTGCTTTGCAATTTGATATTCATGCGCCTAATCATTACAGACCACATTGAATAAATATTACTTTGAAGAAGTTATACATAAATTAGCCTATAAAATATTTTGAGTTTTAGTATTACATGTTTAATAATGAATTATTGATATTTTTCGAACCGAATAGCCTATATGTATAAGATGTAAGTACTTGTATTTTGTCTTTATGGTTATTGTATACAAATTAATTTAAATACTATTTAAAATTGAAAAAATACTTCGATGATATACAATATCGGCCTTCTATTTTATATGTAACTTAATAGTGCAATCAGCTACTAACATCGGCAACCTTTATCCTGTCGATATATTTAGTATATATTTTAGTGCATCATTCAATCAATAACATACTCTTTTAAAAACTCTTAAAGATTACTAATCTGTTCATCCTTGTTTTATAATATACAGTTATATATAGTTCAGAAGTTTATATTACTTTTTCTGAGTATTTAAAAAAATGTATTTTCTTCTGAACTATTTATAACGGTATAGTCATATACCAACCTTGGCAATGTTTTAAATTTTAAATCTATATAATAAATTAATTGCGGCATTCATTTTTGAGGATTCAACTGTTATAGACATGTCAAAAAGACAGTACAATGATTCTATCAACGTGGAAGAAATAATTGAGAAGAAGTATTCAAAAAGTACAACGTCTGTTGATCACGTCAATGATAATAGTATTCGGAATTTCGTCCAACGCAAGGGATTTTCTTTGAGAATTTAACTAAAGAAAAACTGTATAATGTTCTGGAAAACTATTTTGTTTCAATACGTAAACCCAGCGATGAGAAATAAATGAAACAGTCACTTGTTGCGATATTCTATCAATAGAGTTATGTGTAAAATTCATAGTCCAGACTACTGTGACATTACGGAAGATAAAGAATTCGCTTCCTCAAGGAACATTTTCTTTTCATATTGCAAATCACTGAAAGCCGAGGGTAAGAACTACGTCAAGCATTACGAGCAAATCCCTCCGGAATCGAATTTATATTGAATAAACAGAGAAATACATTAAATATAATATACATAAGAGTATATTCACAGGTGCATATTGAATATAATAGTTCTATATAAATGATAAGAGTAATTTGAAATTACTATATAAGTGGAATTATTATATACTATTCAATTTATTGAATATCATTTTTGATATTTTTCTGAGTCCTAATAATATGCTACTTCTATTAATGTATCAATGTCCTTTATATATACCTATACACACAATAAACAGTGTAACTTCTTTTGTAAAAATTAATTACTTCATTCTAAAAGTAAGGTGTTTGATTGGTGTTTGATTGGAAACAAACTAGTATATTCCAACTATCCAATTACTAAAAAGGATAAAACGAAAACGGCATAGAAATTTGAATTTTTTCAAAAAGTCTTTGATAATTAATTTATTATCAAAATATTAAATACACTTTTTTAATGCTAATATTTATAATACTTTTAAATCAAATCGAGCTAGAACTAACTGCTAAGCCCACTTATCATAACTTTATTAATACAAGAATCGAAAAGTTAAACTTACGCATAAGAAAATTATTTGGATAAGAAGGCGTAAGTTAATTAACAAATATAATTATTTGATACTTTACCTGTCATTTTAAACTATCAAATGACATTTAGTAAAAGAACTGTTTAAATGTAATCTTTAAGTGCATTTTACAACATGAATATTAAAAGTGTGATAAAAAAGGTTATAGAGTTTTCAATTAAATAAACATAATTATTAACCAGTTGTGTCCGGAAAAGATATAGAAAAGAAAAGAAAATGATACAAAGTTTCATTTGATATATTTTGTTCTCTTATTTACTCATTTTACGTACTAATATGTAGAAAAATGCATTATTCTGTTTTTAAATAATGCACAGATTTATTCATAGAATTCAATGAGCACTTCGATATATATAATTTATCTTTCAAAGCACGCAACTATACATTACTACACCCATTTGTGCTTAAATTGTCACGTTGTAGATATCTGGCATAAGCTTATCACTGGTTTCAGTCCTCCATTCTGAGAGCGCCATACCAGTAAATGAGCATGTCATAAAAAAATCATGTCTCCAAATGATTACCAGAATATGTCTTAATTATATACCAAAGACAGTGCAAATTTTACAACTCACTCTTTTATTTTTTCACTAAGACCTTGTCTATATATGTCTATATGTATATGCATATATAATTTCTTCACGTGGTACTGTTATGTGGTCATTATGCGAGCCAACGGTGGACGATGCAAACGAAATTCACTATTTTTTTCAACTGGGAGAAGGGGGTAAATCTCTATTCACTCATATACATAACAATTTATCCACTAATCTAAGGGTAATAGAAGTGAGCAGCTCATTGCATATCGGAGTTAAAGTTTATCTGATTCACATTCCAGTGCCGGCAAATTATCGTGTATGTGAAATTCTTTAGTGACAGGAATGCCATCATCATTATGTATTATACGAGAGTAAATGAACCAGGTGGATAGACTGTGGCTAGTTTGTACTCGGGTCCTGAGGAAAGAATGAGACTCGACATAAAATTCTGCCTAATTTGCAAATAAATGTGTTTTTGAGAGAAGGCAAAGGTTGTGCTCCGTCGTACTTAATGCGCACTTACATGCGAGTGCATACATGTCACTTGCAGATGCATGTATCTTAAGCTGCCAACCTTATAATATTAGGATCAAAAAGAAGTACACGCAAAAGGAATTTATGTAACTGCAATTGGCATCGTAATTGTCGCCGAATCTTGGGTCCGGATTGTCGAGTTTGTTAGACGCCGTATAGTATCCTGTGTTGGACCGACTTAAGACCATGATTATAAAAAAATACAATCTGTGCTTTTAAAATTTATTAGTATTCCTAGTGAGTACAGGTATTTTCATACATGTATACTTAGAAGTTCTAATGAAAACAGCGGTATTACTGATTAAAAGGAGATACAGAGTATTTTACAAAAAACAGATGCTTCCTCACTTCATTCCTGTAAATTGTTTTTCATATCAATTATACCAAAAAACAAGTTTACTTTAAGATAATATGCACTCATATGCATTTTTATGCAGGATAAAATCAGTTAAGATTTATATAGTGCACACAGGGAGCATATTTATATCATATTTAGAGCCCTCATACCTAAATATACTTTTTAAAGACAAATGCGCGTCTATTTCACATATTTCATTTTTTAATAACTTACAGGAAGTTGACATCTTTATAATACATATAGTTTAAAAGTCTTAGTTTCAACTTTAAAGGTATTTTAAAATTATTTTATAGATTGCTTCTCCTATCTTATTAAAGTTAATAGTATATTCATTGAAACAAAATTAGAAGTTGCAACAATAACACTTTCAAACTATACCTATAATTAGTCAAAAGTCAAATAACATATTATGTGGAAACATACGCGCATTTTTTAGATTGGTTACGGAATATGAATGTTTATGTCGAGGACTACGGGTATTATAACCCGTAGTCCTCGGTTTATGTATTATATTTAATATCTTATAGATAAGTGCTTTAATGCTGATCACTTATATATATTTAATATTTATTCGGATATAATTTATTTTACAAACCTATTATGTCCGTATTAGTTAGTACCAATACAAATCTTTTATGCATATATTTATGTACCTATATGCTATGGAAAATTAAATATGTCCTTGTTGTCCCCCTATATCTATACATTAATGTACGTTTAAATTAAAGTTGTGCGTATTTAAATAAGATTCTATAAAGTTTATATTCAGAAAACTTGTATGCCGTAATATTCATATATAAATGAGTAAATGAAGAACATATTTTGTGAATTTTGTGAATTTTGTGAATTTTATAAATCAAGAATCTCAATTTTTTTGCATATATACACAAATCAATATGGATACATTAATTGTAAACCATTTTCTATTATTACATTTCAATTATAATTACGTACAATATTTATATACATACTACATTTTACTATATAATTTAGTCAATGATTATAACTTCATAGTTATATATTTATTACTATTACTTTTGTCAAATTTAAATAGTCGAACAGATACAGGTTAACTATTATATTTATTATGCACAAAAGTTGCACACCACCATACAAAATATAAATTAGCTTATCTTTAGACGAAAAAAAGTATATACGATTTCCTGATTCCATCACAGCTGAATCGCATAAATTGGGTCATAAAAATGGTTATAATGAATGAGCCATGATTACCTCTTCAAGATGGATTCTACGTAATCTATGCGTAACACTATATCATTAGCAGTTATGGAGGTAAAGTGCTCAGCGGGTAGTGTCCTGACACAACATTTCCTCATATTATTTTTGTGTGTTGCCACTAAGTTGATATAGTTATTACTTTTTATTTTATTTACGACCGAAGCAGTTTGTAATATTCTGATGTGCATGAACCCGCGCGCCGTTTTACAGGTAGAGAGTGAAGACCTAATTATTACTTAAACCTCGACATGTGGTGCATTAATCATTCACCAAGCTTTGTCAACCTTTTCTACATACCAATAAGTCCTTTAGATGACATATTACTTTCCTTGTAGTATAAAGTGATATATAAGAATTTTATTAAAATTTACAGGCAAGAAGGGTTCTTCTTTTAATAACTGCAAATAAAATGTTAAGTAATATTAAATTTTATCCCCCAATATATTATTTTTAAGGACAAATCAATAACATTTTAGGCGTATTGTTACACGGAAATATCAAGGCGTATTAATTAATATATCAATTAATAATACTACATTCTATCAAGCATTATAAATATAATAATATATTAGGTGAATTCAAGATTTTGGTTATATCATCTTTTAAATTTATAGAAATATTAACCATGCAAAAATTCTTTATTAGTTTATTGTAAATATGTTTTTAAAATTTCAAAGAATGAAATATCAATTTAACAAATAGTAAATAAATTTGTTTTAAGTTATCTATGAAATTTATTTAAACTATATGTGACAAAATAGACGAATTATTATCTTTACTTATTTTATTGATAATTGAAAGTTGTAATAAATTTAACATCTAATTATTTTTAAACGTCTAAAAGTCTACATAAATTGTTAAAAATTCATTAAAATCTTTCAAAAAGCAAATATTTTTGAATAAATATGTGAAGTTTAAATTGATATGTAAAATTAATAAAATTAATATTTTTACTGAAAAGATTGTTTCATTTTCTAGTGTAATATGTTGGTCGATAAACAATTAATACAATTTCCTAGGAAGTCTGTGTTCTAATATTATTCAACATATTTGTCTTTTTACAGTCGTCTAGAAATTATGGATATCCCGTGTACAAAGAAGAATGGAATCAACAATCCGGAACAAATGGAGAAGGTTATGTTGTTTCAGGTACGCTTTAATGTATTAAATGTTAAAAGAGATTCATGGCAGCAGCTATAAGAAAAACAATTCTGATTTATTATTAAATTGAAAGAATTTATAAACCAATCAAAATTCAACATTCTTTGGCAATATTTATCATTTACAACTCTCTACAATACGATATTTAAGAACATTAATATAAATTGTTATTATTAGTAGAACAAAAAATTATTTTATAATAATAATAACAAATTTGATAGCTCAAAGATGTGTTCGTAACACGGGAAATATTATAATACATCCAAATGTTAAGTTTAGTGTACACCTCTATGCATCTGTTAACTAAGAAAAAGCGATTGTCAAAACTCGGTCATCCTCTAATCGATTAAACGATATTGAAACATACTTACAGATAATTATAACATGAAAATCAATATTAAAAACAAATATAATTGGCAAAGATAGGAGTACAAACATTGATTTCTTTCTAACTGTATAAGTAGATTTCTTTCCATTTATTTGCAGAAGGCAACAGTGAAATGAACCGTGACGATGGCCCAAGTGTGACGTCACTCGATCAACTCTCTTTAATCGTCAATCGAATCAACTCCTCAGAATCCACTGGAATGATGCACTGATGGTGTCACTGCCCTCATTATTTATAAATCCTATTTACACTGTACAGAATATTTAAGTACATCTAACTAATATATTTTTATGCACACAAAACCTCTATTTATTGTGACACCACATTTAAGTAGCTACACTACTATAGTAAGATGTCGGGCAATTGATATTCTTAAAAAAGCTGAAAGTTTGAGACAGGTACGCAAACAGAATAATGTATTATTAAATATTTGTATTTTGTACAGCTTTCTTTTGATTGCGCAAAAATTATCTGTATACTTACTCAATGCTTATCATTGCAAAATATATAACCTGTGTATATGCTATAGTTAATTTATGTAATGTTGAATATAAGTGCCTATTTTATCAGATGTACAAATAAAACTATTATAATATATATAACTCATACCGTATTTTGTTTGAATTATTTGTTCAACCACAAAATTTTACGGTATTATGTCATATTATGGGATATTAACAAAGTTGAATTAATAAAGTAAGTATTTAACCGATAATAATCGAATGGTTTAGTAATTATTATCAGTTGACTTATTTTGGCAATAGTTGTATGTTATAATCGAGTACTACGTTTACAATTTTACGTAGTCCTTGGTTATATATTTTATAAGTTAAAACAATTTCACTACTACTATATACAGGTAGCTAGGTTTTCTTGTAGCATTTTAGTATTCTTTCGGCAATTGGATTACTTATACTAGAAATGTTATTTGTATTAAAAATTAGACAAAGTTTATCTATTTTATTTTGATTAAGTTTGATTTTCTTAATTAGAAAGTATAATATTTAATAAAAGTGTTCATTAGGGATCATTAATTATATTATTATTAAAGTTGAAAAACTTGTATCATCGACGATTTTTAAAACAGGTTTTTAAAATCGAACATAAATAGAATCAAATATTTTGTGAATTAATCAGTATTATAAAAATTGTATTACAATTTTATAGTTTGTCAATATAACAAAATGCTGTTGGCCTTCTATAAGAAATGCAGAAGAACTGACAGATGCGCGATAAAGTATTCTAATGCTTCTAGTGAGCAGCACCTAGAAACGTAAATATACACTGCTTAAGTATAAACTTAAGTAAATTTAAGCACTACATACATTTAAGTATAAATTTGTAAACTGCATTAGCAGGTTTGGGTAATTTTGTATTTTGTATTTTAGGAAGTCATTTTGAATTTCATTAAATACTACATAATTCCAGCGTCAATCTAGGAATGAAAAGGGATTAATTAGCCGTTTTATTATTTTGGTTTTCTTCTTTGCCTCAATGAACCCCATTGACTTCCACTGTATGTTACCCTATTATGTCCCTAAGGAAGAAGCTGTTCCCAAAGAGCTCATTAGTGGTCACTGGCGTTATTTACAATGCAAACAGGCGTGGTCACTTGACCAGACTCTATAAATACCTCCATTTGTAAAAAAAATGCATATATCTTTCTATAATTCGATGAAATTTGGAATCAGGTACTGATTATATTACAAGAATATATTACATCATGAAGTACAACAAAATGTCAATCAATTTTTCTTATTCAAATTTTAGCAATTTTTCAAGTAAATATGTTTTAAAACATCCTTGCTAACTTCATGGGAAGTTTCAAAACTCTACTCTATACTAAAAAGTTAAAACATTTTAGGGATGAGCTAATGGGTCCCTTTTCACCCTCGCCCCTTGGGATATGGAAGTGCTGTATGGTGCTTCGTAGGATATCCTAATTTGAGAGAAAAAATATTTATTTTTGGCAAATAAATTATAGTTTTATGTAGTATGTTATAAGTACTACCTGTCAGTAATATTAAAATGTCATTATGTAATTTAGTCAAAGTTACATAAAACTCATGATATGCAATTTAATAATAATCAAAATGTTTCTGTATAAAATCTGTTTGATATGTACCATAACTGGAAGTATAATTGTCTATTTCTGCAATTACAATAATTACAATTTGTGCAGATAATAAAATAAAAGTAACTCAATTATTCATATATTCATATATTTTTCATTTTTCATTTTTTAAATTACCAATAATAATCAATTGTATAGAATTGTATAAATTTAAACGTTTTTACTACAATTATGGCAATATCTTAATTATGACAAATTTTATTACAGTTTAAGTATAACTGTAGTTTATATAACACTATTTTCCGACAGCTGAGCCGGGGGTGCTGTTGGCGTTTAAAGCTAGGGGTTGGAGAACGCCTAGCTTTAAACCTAGAGTGGCTGGACTGTATCTTTCATCATCCTGGCCCTTTCCAGGTTTACGCGCAAGTTATGCTACATATATTTTTACTACCCCTATTATAATTTTTTAATTAGGGTTTATATCAAGTTAATATATGTCATCAAGTTATGTTTAATTTATTTACCATAATATATGATTCCCTTATATAACTATGAAATCATTCACACCTATTGGTGGTTGGCAGCAATAATTGTAACATATTGTTATCGCTTCACTATACAGAGACAGGTTTAAATAATAACACGGTTGTATCGAATACAATATATAATTATTTTCCCCGAATTACTACACCAAACAATGAAACGGACACTACCGTCCATCTCAGGAGTCCCTTCGAATATGCCAATCTTTTGAACCACTATAATGACGCAATCATTTCTGCAACATTATTATAATTGTGATTTCATAAATGTTGTGTATAGATGATTTTTGTTGATTTACTAAATATGATTATTTAACCAACATTATAATAAATATTAAATATTATACGACAATCTAAAGAAGTTAGCAGAAACTTGTCAATTTCAACTATATTGGTATATACAATTTTTATGATTAGATTTTGGTACATCAGTATACAAAATATTAAGCTTCAAATATTGTATTTGTAAAGTATCTAACCAGCTGTGTTTAGGAACAAGAAACCATTATAAAACAGAGCTTCAGTAATTGGAGAAAAACTAATGAACGATGATTTAATAGCCATCAACAAAACTAGACAACATAAAAACATCAATACAAATTCAGCAACGAAAAACAAACCAGTCATTTTACGAATGCATATAACAAACTTTATCGTTTGCAAGAAGCTCAGCAGCAAACGCTACAAAAACAATTGAGAAGTACACAAATGTTATCACGCCATGGATTATAAACTCGAGATCATATTGAAAAAGAATGAAATCTGTAGGTATCATTGTTACTAATGATGAGCCAAGTTTGTTAGGATCATATCGAATGGCTTAGTATAACTATGACTGTTTATCTTATGATCTTGTAAATGAGATTATTTCACTGATGTCACCTGTAGGTTTTAATTATATTATGTGATATTCTTCATGCTCAGTTCTTTACTCTAATGGCAGATGAAACACGGTGAAATGTTAGCAATACTGAAAATGGACTGCTTATATACTATAAGCAAATTGACACGTCTTTGGTTAAGTACATTTCATTGGAATGATTCAAGTGGATGGATTCGTAATGATATGTTGACGTTATTTTTACTAGGATATATTTCTCAGTTGCAGAGCCACAATATGCTTACCGTAATTCTCCGCGTATAATAACCCCCCCTGTAAACCTAATATTTACCTCTCAAAGTCAGGGCTTTATACGTGAGTCCGAAAAAAAATAAAAACAATGTGAGATCCATAAATTGATAGAAATATAATTTAGGTAGCCCAGAAGATTCTTATCATTTTAGAAGAAAAATCATTGACAAATGTTTCAAAATAAATTAATAGATACCAACCTAATAAAATATATAAGTTCGTTGATAAGTAATAATATTAATTAATGATGGGACATTGGTTATAGTACTTAATATTTTTAAGTGGTTAAAATACATAATATACTTAGGTATAATATCTAATATTTAAGTACAAGTGGGGGAGGGCTTATACGTGGGACATACAAAAAATAACATTTTTGAGGCTCAAAGTCAGGGGCTCAGTCTTATACGCGAAGAAATACTGTACATATTATGTAGAGCAACCAATACGCTTGGAAAATTAAATTAAGATTCACCATACACATTCAGTTGGAGAATCCGTCTTCTCTACCAATTCACTGTTTTACACATCGCTTAAACTTATACCTTCAGTTAATTACTCACCAATTGCAATATTTTAAAGATACACGCAATATCGCAGAAGAAAGATCTCAGTTGATGAATTATTTGCAAGCCATAAAGAACTTTTTTAGCAAGATAAAATAAGAAATTTCACAAAGCTTACCAAACATTGTGATGAAAATTTTTTGGCAAACTGGTATAAATGATTAATTATTAACCAACCATATATTGTACAGCTTTCTTCTGGTCATACAGAAAAAAAAATTGGTTTTAAATTTAAATGTGAAATAATGGTAGTGAATAGCATTTTGTTTCAAACTTTTATTAATTGTAATTATTTGTTTATTTATTTTATAACATAAAATAAAGAAATTACCAACTTGCCTGGTATAATCAATATTACATATTATTTTTCAAATATACAATTTAATTCAGCAATCGGATTACCACTAGAAATGTTAATAAATACCAGCTGTAAAGTCGATTAAGATTTGCACAGAAAAAAATAATTAGTTCATATTTTACTACTAAATTTAGCCTCTCCATTAAAAAAAACGATTTTTAATTGAAAAGTTATGTTTTCTTAATTTATAAATACAATATTTAATAAAATAGATCATACTTAATTGATCATTAATTATATATTTATTAAATATCATGGCTTTGAATCTAAAATAATCCTTAAAACAGGATTAAATATTGAACATACATTGATTCGAATATATTCAGTTAATAAATCAGTATTAAGAAAATGTTCTACCAAAATTTTAGTTTTTCAATGTAAACAAATACAGTTATTGACCTACTATTATAGATCGCATAACGACTGTTGCTTGAAAGTCTCTTAGACAGAGTATTCCAGTACGTCTAAGGAATAACACATTTAAATAAATATTCACTGCTTAAAGGTGATTTTAAATTTCAGTATAAATGTAAACATTTATATTTGCACGGTTTGAGTAATTTTGTATTTGTATTTAGGTGTTCCAAAGCTTCTAGTGAAGCACTACTTGTATATATATATGTACTGTTTTAAAAGAGTGTCTTGGCTAAGTATAAACGTGCAAATTTGTTTCATAGCGAGTTGGGTTGAGCAAATAACACGTTTGAGAAGTGATATTTATATGCAATTTAATTTGAAAGAAGTGAAAAATTTAGAAAAATATTAATTATATTTTAAAGCTCTGCTGGAAAAAATTACATATACACAAAGTGAATTTTCTACATATTCGATATCTTCACTTTTTTTTATTTTTTATTAAACAATTAACTTTACCGTGATACTACAAAATTCGATGTATTATATTACCAATACTGTATAATGGATGCCAATGATGCTTTAACAATAATTGGCTGGAAGAACAAATTTATAATAAAATGGTACGTTATTCTAGGATTGACAAAGAATTTACCAGCCGTTTTCTCGCTATTCGCTTTTTTCTTTGCCTCAATGAAACCCATCGACTTTCACTGTATGTTACCCAATAATGTAACTAAGGAAGAAGCTATTCCCAAGGAGTTCATCAATGGTCATTGGCGTTATTCACAATGCGAGCAGTTTCAGAATTTAACCAATAACTACAGTCTCCTTATACCATGTTCAAATGGCTACAATTACTCTGAAACACTGGTTGAAACATCAACTCCGATGGAATGGGACCTTGTTTGTCACAAATCAATTTGGAATGAGATTGCTATCAGCAGTTTCTTCATGACGTCTATATTGGGAGCAGTTGTCTGTGGCTTACTTGCTGATCGTTATGGTCGTCGACCTGTTTTCTTGTCTCTTCTTCTCGTACTTTGTTGCCTCATATTTTTACACACATTTTCACCCAATATATATGTTTTCATATTGCTTCAACTGTTTACTGGATCCGCACAACAAGGAATGGCCGTGTCAGGGTTTTGTTTAGTTATTGAAATGTTTCCCGTAAAGTACAGGACAATGGTTGGTATTACGGACAACGTATTTTGGACTTTCTCATGCTTTGTTCTCGCCGGTATCGCTTTCTTTGTGAGAAAATGGCGATTCTTCTTCTTAGCAACATCACTGCCATTTCTTGTTTGTATTCCGTTATACTTTTTCCTCCCTGAAAGCATTCCTTGGCTGGTGTCCAAGGGAGAAATCACGAAAGCGCGAGAAATTCTGAAGTTAGCAGCCAAATCGGGTGACTCGAGTCTCCATAATGAAGAGTTTGACAACTTGGTCAATCTTCCAGCGAACAGAAGACGCCGTTTGTCAACTGCTACACGACGTCGATCATTAAGCCCAGAGTTTGCTCTAATTGCAGATAAGAATACCGAAGCGTGTGGACAAGCCGGCCCACCTCATATAGCCTCCTATTCATTTGGAACTATTTTCCGTCATGCAACCCTTCGTAGGTGGACTTTAACAAGTATCTTCGTCTGGTTTTCAACTGCCGTCACCACCTACGGTATTCAAATAAAGGCAATGGATTTGGGTGATCCCTACATTAATTTTATATTGACCAGTGCGATTGAAATACCAGCCTATATTATAGTGATTCCGTTGATAAAAAGATATGGCCGGAAATTCCCCCAATCTATTATGTTTGTGTTGATTGGAACGTGTGTTCTGGCAGGCTATTTACTCGATCAATACATCACTAGCAGTACCTGGCCTGCCATTATTAGTAGTAGGGAAGGTAGACCGCGAGAACAAAG
>JAYRBW010053113.1:0-11099 GCA_036023295.1 Invenusta paracnida
TTTGAATGAATTTATATCTTTTAAAATTGTCTGTAGCTAACCAGCTTTTTGCCATTTTTGGCGATAAAAAAATTGTAATACATAGTGCATTTACTCACGATGTAATGCAATGCCTGCACTTCATCTTACCTTCCCCTGAATCATGCGCGACTGATTGGGATGGAACAGTGTGCCACTACCGGGTTCAAGTGCACACGGGGACAAAGAGGTACGCAGGTACCGATGCCAACGTCTTCGTCAACATTTACGGGGAGAAGGGGGACACTGGGGATCGGGTGCTCACCCACTCTTTATCCCATAAACTCAACAAATTCGAGAAGGGCAATGTAAGAACCTCTCTGCACCTAAACTAGACTATCCTGCCTCTTGTCTACATAGTTGCAATTTATTGGGGGGTTGCAGATAACAGGGGAAAGGGGAACGAAATAAGTTCTTCTCTAATTGCAGTTTATTTTAAAGTGAAAAAATTAAACTAACTTTAATATTTTTTAGATCAAGCAAAGATCATGTAAATATTAATAGATATAGTTAAGTAGATCGGCTATCTACAATAGTCTATAGGAAGATTCCGAGCGACTTCCTTTATCGTTTGGTTTTCATTGCTTTCTTTAGTTGGATTATAAGCATTACAGATATTAATATTTTTATTGACTGCCAAGCAGAACTTAAATTAACAATAATATAGCGACACTCAGATTGTTTTAAAATGTTTATTTTACACCTTTATTAGATTTCCGATCTAGTTGGCTATATCTAAATGTTATCAACTTTGTGGTAAAGACTAATTACGTATTATTTTCATTACGTAGTTTAATTTATTTTATAGTAGTTTTTTGTTTTTATCGCTTTTGCAAAGAATTTCAAAAGTATGCATTCTAATTAAAAGCTATGTAAATTTAATTTATTACGTATTTGAATTAATTTATTTATTTATTTCAAACTTTTTAACTTTTTAAAGTAAACTAAGCATAATAATGAAATAAGCTTTATAAATAAATAAATTGACATAATCTAAAAAATGTAACTCGTACATATTATATTTTGTTTTCCATTTTTCTGTTTAATATGTTATATTTCTATAAACAATATATATATTGCTGACCTATGTCACTATAAATTGTTTGCATTTATTTTATATGCAGTTTTAATTTTAATTTTTCGTTACTAAAATCTAATTTATTTATTGTTTCTTTTGATATTTTGCTTGTGTGTCGATGCAACTTTACAGTGGAACTTATTCCAAGCTGGTCAGGTAATGTTCACATAGCATTTTATGACTATTCTAAATCGATTTCACAGAAATTCGAATCAATTAAATAAAGCGACACCTAACCCAGAGAAGAGTAAAATAATTAGTTTTGTTTAATCCTAAGATTACAAAAATATTATACGTTTAATGCGCGATAATTCTATTGCACAATACCAGTCATGTGTATAATGCATTTTTACTTCACTAAATTTGATTTCTTTTGAATTTTTACGTTGATATGTTTATTTTATAAACTCAACACTACTTACATTTTACTTATAGGAATGAATCACTATTACTTTTTACTGCTCCTCAAAAGGGCAAAGTTCCTACTGAAGTACATTTTAACTTTCATTGAAAAATTTTCTCACAATGCTTTTCAATGCCGTTTGACAATTTAAATAAGTCGAGTTTCTGTGTGATTTATGATTTCTGTGGTCCAGAATTTTCACATACATGTAACTACATATATTTGTAATTTGTAGGTTTTTATTATTGTTATGAAGTTTGTTCCCTTATGCTTCACCCGTTAAATCATTTATATTGTGATCCAGTAGTTATTTATTACTTAGAGTGATAATGTAGCATTATCCCTTATTTAGATACTTTGGTAATATTTAAGGTAGAAAATAAAGTGAACTGTTTCTTCTATACGAAGTTTGTATGCCTTGATAATGTACAACAGCTTCCCCATACAAAGGACATGTTTTATTTGTAAAATTTAAAACAGCCACTCTCTAATTAAAACAAAGAATTAATTTGATGAAATCTTAAGAGTTTTTGATGAGTTATTTTTGGTCAAACCGGAGTTTTTGTCATTAACTAAATTATTAAAATATTTACATGCCTATTTTTAAAAAGTATGTCATTGAACTTTTGTTATAGTAAAATATTTTTATATTCTGATCAGTCCATATCGTTTCAATACCTGTTAATGTATTAGCAGACTTCTCATATATTTAAATATATGTAATACTAATATAATATGATATAGAATTATATATATCATATTTGCTAATTTATTCCCAAAAAAATTAATTCCATTTTTCAAATAAATTGTATTTTGTTTTACAAATATAATTATTTTGAATATAAATTTCTGATTATATGTTTGCTCGTATTGTTCATTTTCAATTTTAACAAATTACTACTGTTTGTTAGCCATTATGGTATGTTGCTTTGTTTGTCCTGGTACTCATTTTATATATTTCGCATTACCTACAAATTCGGGTTCATAACTTATACACTATAATGTTTGTATATATTGTGCATGTATTGTTATAAACTCTGTAATTAATTTTTTTATAAGGTGTTTTATTGAGAAGAAATATTGTGTTACATTTACCATATATATTAACATGTATATTTATTAATCATGTAATTTGTTGTTGTCAGTTTTTTCGATTATTAAATCAGTTATGATATTAAATCATTAACTCCTCAAATTTAACATTCTAATAATTTTTTAAATAAATTTTGTTGTGGAATCGAAGATTATTCGTAACGTTAACTATATATAAATTATCAAAGTAAATTATGTTGTTGCTTTATTTAACTTCTGCATTGTAACATTACAGTTCATTATTTTAATAATGCAGAAAAAATATATTTTATTACTTTACTAGCTTTAGAAAAACAGCGAGCGTTATAGTTTTATTTTTATAACAAGTATGCTTCTATTGCATGTGAATGATGTAATATTGACATATATAAATTGAATCAAAACTTATCTGAGAATTTTGGTTTTAATTGATTTAGGATATAAAAAATTACTACCAAATAGGAATATGTTACTGATTCTGATCCTGATCCTTATTTGCATGGTAGATGTTTATCATAAACACAATAAATCAATATTCATACAATTATTCGCAATTACATGTCGTAGCATGATGTAATATACATTTTAATCTTAATTTTTTGGAAATTTTTGTGGAAATTTTATTCTGATAAACATATTTATAAGTTGTTTATTTATATAAAGTTAAATTATACCATTCTCTAAATGCAGTTATGCATAACTCAAATCGTACACTATAACTTATAATTGTTAGGAAATTATGAAATTAAAATTGGAAGACATGAACAATACATGCTGTAATTGTTGTCACGAGTTAACATTTTAAAATTTTTTTTTTTAGAAAACAATTATTAAAGACGAAATTTTGGTTTATACTTTTTTTAATCATTTTAACGATAATTAGTCATACAAACTCATATTAGAAATTCTAGTCTAATATATAGATGATAGGTATGTTATGTAAGTTCTTTATTTATGTCGATTAGATATGTTGAACTATTTACTTCCTTTTATTAATTAAATATATTTAAACTGACAAATTGAGATATTTTTATTAAACTGTTAGCAAGAACTTATTAACATTATATATTAAGATTCCCTTTTTTATACTGAAAATTATTAAGATACAATTTATTTAAACTATATGAAATTATTAAAAATCAACGATAATTTATTATTTTAAAATATGAAATAATATGAATAGTATTTATACACCTTACATTTGATAACTCTTAGTAAAATCATTTTTTATTTAATCTTAAAATGAATTTACAAATATTTACTGATTAAATTATCGAACCAAGTTTTTACATAATAACAAAAATATTGAATTTCTAAATTGAAATAATTATGAGAAATATGAATGTGACATCTTTTAGTCTGTTTTATCAATTAAATTTGCTCATTTACTTCATTATTACATTCCATATTTACATCATATATGCACCATTGTTATAATTAATCAAATTTCGTATATTAGACTTAAAGTAACGTTAAGGCTTGCACTATTCATCCTATATCGAGTACAGATGGACGAGTTTGTTGTGGAAGCGGTGAAGTTGGGTAAGCTCTCCAAGTTAAGGATTGGCCACGATGGAGCACTCGGCGGGGACGGATGGTACCTCGACAAAGTTGTTGTCATTGAAATGGAGGAACCAGACAACATGAGAGTATTTGAAGCTTACAAGTGGGTTCCATATTCAGCATCTGACATATTATATTCTATATTTGATTTTACCGATTGACTGTTACAATGTGTTTATTTTGTGTTGTTTTTATTATGTTACGTATTATATGTGGGTTTATACATGTATTTCGTAATGTTATAAGAAGAAGATTTTTGTATATTTACTAAAAACTATGCTAATTATATTGGAGAATACCTATTGATATTAATATACATTTTGTATTCTCGAATTAATTATTTCATTTACTATTAAATTTTTCATAATTTCATATTTTTAAATGGACAATGTATATTCTATTTCATTTAAACTTGATAACGATTTATAATTTGAAATATATATACGTGATTTGTATGTTCATTTATTTATTATTATTCTTTTAATAATCTTAAAGTTAATAACAATTTCACAATAATAATGTGGTGCACGTCTAATCTTCGGTTATAAAATTAAGCCTGTATCTTATTGATTTGCGGTTTCTATTCGTATTAAATAATTAGTATTATAACGTATTACTATTTGTATAAGATAAATTGTTTATTTTTCTATTGTAGCTGGTTTGACCGCAAAGAAGGTGACGGCTTAATTGTACGCGAGTTGAAAGGATCCACTATGTTGGACAGTGAGTTGATGGACATCATTACTTCAAAAATAATATGTTATAATTAGACTATAATGTATTTTAACTCTTGTATGTATGTGTGACATCTCGAATAATAATGTAGAAATATAGATAACCATTTTCATCCCCGTATAATTAATTCTACATAAATACATAGTTTGTTGTAAAATAATCAAACAGGTTCAAATTATCTTATCATTCCTATATATAAATACATTCATAGTAATTTTTAATGATCCGGTCGCATAGTCCATCGAAAGTTATTCACATAAGCAAGTGATCCGTGAACAACAACTCTATTTGCATCTCGCTTCTCTATCCTCTCCTTTCAGAAATCACCTACGAGGTATCGACAGTGACAGGTGACAAGCAGGGTGCTGGAACTGACGCCAATGTTTTCATCAGAGTTTTTGGCACCCTGGGGGATACAGGGAAACTCCAACTCAAGACTTCAGATTCTGCGGTGAACAAGTTTGAAAAAGGTCGAACAGATATGTTCCGAATTGAGGCCGAGGATATTGGCGAGGTGAGTGATTAATTACAATTATACTTCGTATTTTATTTCGATATTTTAGAGTTTTACTAGAGAACAAAGTAACTAAACATTCAAAGTAAAAATAATCTCAATGAAAAGTGATATGGTGTGTAGCTATTTCATCAATATTGCACTACTGGGACATCAATTTTTATGCCATATTTCCTTATTTTAGTGGATTAGATCCTAAATATGTAAGCAATTATACTATACTGTATAAAAATAATTTTACTTGGAACTATGTACAAACCATTTTTTTAATTATATCTCTTAAACATTTTTCTAATATTACTATTGAAATTTAAATTTACAATATTTGAAAATGACTGAAATTTAAATATTTAACGTGGCAATACTGATTTTTGTCTCGTTTCTTATTTATCCAAGTTTCAGATTTTTGGAATTTACTCTGTATATGCAATCCTTTTACGTTTAGATATTGACAAAACTTCATCATTTTGTTCAGCATTTATAAATCTACGCATATAATGAATTCAATTATAACATTAATAAAATTAATATTAACATTATTAATTATTACACATTTTAAGCTGTCTTAATGTCTTTTTATAAATGTTAAAATTTTACAGTTATAACAATATAATTAAAACAAAAAAAAATATGATTATGTTTTTACAAGTGCTGTCTCACTTACGTTTCCTCTGATAGATCAATAAAGTTCGAATTTCCCACGATGGAGCTGGACCTGGAGCAGGATGGTATCTCAAGGAGATCCAAATCCTTATTCCGCATCACGGAAAACGGTACGTCTTTGGATGTAACCGGTGGATCGCTGAGGATGAAGAAGACGGAAAGTTAGAAATTGACTTGGATCTAACAGAATCAAAGAAAGTGGATAAAAGTAGGCTGCTTTGTCTCTCAAATGCCTTTTAGCCATTAATGCTACTTTGTAAGATTTCATCTCATGTACACTAAATGTTAATTTAATCATTTAACTACGCGTTAAATAAAAGCATGCCTGTTGGTAAACTGAAGCACAGCATTTAATTTTGTGTTTCATTTTAGCAGTCAACTTTAGAAACATTGTAACATCTAATTTAAAATAAATGTCATGGTTTGCTATGGCTTATGATTATGCCAAGCTAAAGCTTCAGTACTTTGAAAACATAGTGAGGGGTTATAGTGTGGGCAACATTTTATTGTTCATGCTAGAAAAAATGATGGTCGAAATGGATATGAAGAAGCCCCCCGAAGGTGCTGGATAAATGATTTGATGGAAATGCGCTATTTGATATTCAGCTGAATGCGCTATTGCACAAGACCGGAAAAGATGGAAAAAGTTTTGTGGGAATTTTCATCATCAGCTACCAAACTTCTACATTGAAGATGGCACAACGATAAAAAGAATAACTATGCCACCAGAAACTATCTGAAAAGCTTCAAAACATGTCATACATTTTAAAACATTATAAAACATAATTAAACATCTTGAATGAAACTCAACTTTATGAAACTCAACATTTTTAAAACACCTTAAAATACATTTAAACATCTTGAAACCACTTATAATTTTGAAACATTTTTCAGCTCTTTGCAAAGTAAAGGTACACAAAAATTTACATATTTTAGTCTATATTATGGATTGTCAATTAATGAACCAGTTATTCTATTAGGAAATGCACAGATAAAATAATGTCATTATGAATAAGCAGATTAAAAATATTACTTTGAATGAAATTAGAATGTTATGTAAATAATTGCACAATTTTAATAAACTTCATATATATTATTGTCATGGATATTTTCCTGTAGCTTACCCAATCGAGGTAACGGTTTACACGGGAGACGTGCCGTCAGCTGGAACTGATGCAAACGTATTTATTCAGATTTACGGGAGTGAGTCACGGAAAACGGAAAAGCTCATGTTACGTAACCGATCAGATAACTTCGAGCGAGGAGATGTCAATAAATTTAAGGTAATTTTCGGTATTAAGAATTTGAACAATATATCATTTAAAAACGTAAAAGCGATGCAGTAATATTAAATTATTTAATAGTGTAATTTGTGTAGTTTGAATTATAAATAAAAAGTTTTAAAATTGTTCGATTTAAAATATATTTTTGGATTATGATATTTTATTATTTATAAACCATGTACTACTTACCTACTGTTCATTTTTAATTAGTATTTAAGACATAGATAGAATAATTATTATTAGTAGATAAAAAATAGATAGAGATGTTTTATTAACTCAATGTATCAATAATTTCTATTCATTTTAGTGTAAAAATATAAGTTCCATATCTTAATACACATTTTTATTGCATCGTTAGTTGAACGTGATCGACATAGGCCCCATTCAAAAGCTGCGTATTGGCCACGACGGCAAAGGCCCGGGGGCAGGCTGGTTCTTGGACAAAGTTCGTATCCAACGCCACGCCAAAATTCGCGGAAAGAAGGACCGCCTCGCCAGACTCGATTCTACTTCCTCTGGTGGGACACCCCAGCGTGAAAGAAAGATGTCAGCGATGGCTCTGTCTACGAGTGGAAGTGTGGTGGGAGCCGCTCCAGCGCATGACGCAGGTTCTTCGAAGCTTCGGTGAGTCATTTAGAGATGTTTATTCTGCTCTAATTCATTGCTTTGATTTGTAGTTATGAATTCTGTGTTTATGTCAAGAGTATTTTGATAGCATTCGTTTGTGTTTTTTACACAAATTTTGAGATGTTGAAGTGAAGTTATTATAAAAATTTTAATTTCGTTTCAATCGGAATTAAAAATTGAAATCCTGTGTCAGTCAAAGTTTGTTATTTCATCTGTAACAGTAATGCATTTTTTAAATTCGATTCGATTCGATTGGAAATTCTTATAAACAATATCAGAGTTCCTACCACTCCTGGATCTCCTGGATATACTGGATATTCCTGGATATTAATGTACCCTCCTGGATCTCCTGGATATCTCCTGGATATTTTTTTATTGCTTTCAAAAAAAATGTTTGCGTTCAAAAATTTGTTATCTGTATGGATAAAATTTCTACCTGTACCATGCTGGCCATAAAGATAGAATGTGTTTTTTATTTTATTAAAAAATTGGTCAAATATGATTCCAAACATGATTTGTTATCAAAATAAGTATCAAAATGTTATATGATAGATAAGATAATTCATTAATAACCAAATAAAGTTAAACTGGAACACAAATAAATAATTTGTGAGTAAAATGTAGCATTTGGTCGCTGCACCTTTGGCTGCTAGAACCGCTGCAAGTTTCCTAGGCATGGAATGAAGAAGTTGAGCACAGTACTCTGGGGTGATCTCAGTGCACCAGACTTTCTTTATTGTTTGTATGAGGTCCGGCAACGAGGTTGGTCTGTGTGCGGTAACCTTCTTCTTCAGCATAGCCCAGCAGTTCTCGATTGGATTGAGATCTAGAGATTTTCCCGGCCACGGGTCAATGCAGCTGATGTCTTGACCATTGAGCCAAGTCTTGACCATCCATGTAGTGTGGCAGGGGGCTCCATCCTGCTGGAAGTAGGTACAATTATGTAACTCCATGAAGAGGAGTCGGTACCTTCTCCTTCAAGATTGAGAGGTAGACGGTTGCATTGATCGTATTACCCTGTGGCATGAACCAGAGGCCACATCTTCCTCGTCCTGTAATAGTACCCCAGATCATCATGGATGGGGAATGCTTGACCCTAGGGACAGTGTAGCGTAAGTTGTATCTGTCTCCAACTGGGCGGCGAACGTAGCTGCTGAATGCGTAAAACTATTTGATGATTGACTCATCTGTAAACATTGTGTGACTCCATTGATCTGCCATCCAGTTTTTGTATTTATTTGCGAAGGTGACTCTGTCTTTGATGTTCTTTTTTGAGAGACCAGGCTCAGTAGCTGGGTGGTAAGCACGAAGTTTGCATTCCACTTGGAGCCAATGGCGGATTGTCCTGCAGCTAACTGACACTCCAGGAGGCAATCTAGACTTGATTTTGGCAGAACTGCACGTGGGAGAGTCGACCGCCAAGAATACTGCTCATGGTTCTTAAAGGGGTGGAGGAGGTTGTCTATTTATTTAAACATATAATATATATATGTAATTTATAACTTATTGGTCAAGTTGGTTCACTGAATATATTTTTATACTACTACATTGCTTTGTCATTGAATATTCCTATATTATAATTCATCTAACTTGTATTTTGTTTTAATATTGACCTCCTAGATTTTTCTCCTGGATCTCCTGGATATCTCCTGGATTTTTTTTATTATGAGTCAGTAGGAACCCTGAATATTAACGTAGTTTGATTAAATGTAACATAAGTGCGAATTTACAACAGTACTTGCAACCACATGTTTGCTAAAAACTAAATAAGACGTTGGCCAAATGTTTTACTTAAAGTATAGATACTGGTATAGATACTGGTATTTATATATTTTTATAAATCAGACAACACAAATTAAAAAGTATTCAACAATTATTTACTAGTGTTCATTATGCACAATACGTCAAAGTGTCATTTCCTGTTTGCCTTGAGTAGGTGTTTCTCTAATTTTTGTTAAATTCCCACAAGTTTTAAGTTTCTAAAACTCACTTAATAGGGATAATTTGGACATTTATCTGACCTTACTTTTTCGTCTCTATTGTAACACAAGTCGGAATACCAGTCTACGGGACTCCTTCCGACGCCAACCAATGGTCCAGGAGGTCTCGGAACCTGAAGACGAGGGTCCTTCTGTGATCACTGGAACAGAGGAAATCGAGGACTACTGGTTCTTTTGCAATCAGTGGTTTTCACGTTCGGATGGAGATGGGGCCATAGTGCGGGAACTCTTACCCACTACTGAGACCGGAGTCAAACTCTCCAAGCTCGATGGTAGGATTCCTCTTGCGATTATGTAAATTTTTTAATTCTTTAAATTTCAGTAATATTTTGTATATTATTAGTCTTGCACTTATATATTTATGTAGAAAAACTTTTCAAGTACACTAAAGACATCACTAGATTCGTGTAAATTTGATTAAAAATACCATTTGTAACACAATTTTATCATGTCTTTTAACTCTGTTAATAATTTGTCATTTAAAAATTATTTTACTCAGCTATTTACGGAAACAATAAAACTGGAGTAGTAAGTAAATAAAACAAGTAGGTTTTTAATCAAATATAAAGTTAATTTTCATTTTTAAAATGAATGGGTAAAATATTTCAAAGTTTTGAATCATGACACAAAAAGCTACACTAAAAATAACTTAATTTTCAAAAAGTTGATATGACAAGGCATTGTTAAGTGGAAATGGATTATGAAGGTTTAACATCAAAAAGCATTTCATGAGCATTTAACAGAGCAAGTAGTATGGATGAAGAATAAAGATATGGAGCAAGAAGCATGGATGAAGAATGAAGATATGGAGCAAGGAGCATGGATGAAGAATGAAGATATGGAGCAAGGAGCATGGATGAAGAATGAAGGTATGGAGCATGAATGAAGGAGGAAGGTATAGAGCAAGAAGCATGGATGAAGAAGATATAGAGCAAGGAGTATGGATGAAGAATGGAGCAAAGAGCATGGATGAAGAACGAAGGTATGGAACAAGGAGCATGGATAAAGAAAGAAGGTATGGAGCATGAATGAAGATGGAATTTATGGAGCAAGAAGCACGGATGAACAATGAAGGTATAGAGCAAGGAGCATGGATGAAGAATGAAGGTATGGAGCATGGATGAAGAATGAAGGTATGGAGCAA